>JAJMAB010000124.1:0-36708 GCA_030564825.1 Ogataea sithepensis | reverse complement strand
ACTAATACTAATACTAATACTAATACTAATACTAATACTAATACTAATACTAATACTAATACTAATACTAATACTAATACTAATACTAATACTAATACTAATACTAATACTAATACTAATACTAATACTAATACTAATACTAATACTAATACTAATACTAATACTAATACTAATACTAATACTAATACTAATACTAATATTAATAACGTTGTATAAATATTTCAGCATAGATGTTGATGTAGATGTGACGATCTTTAATCAGGTAAGATCTTTACGCTACAATCAATACAAATAGCCCAAAATATTGTTCATAGCTTGGGAAAATAACCACATAGAGATATAATAATAATACCTTCTCTGATAAAAGGGACAAACTCACCGAGAATATATGTTTAGCAAGAATTGGCAAACTCCAGGTCTACAGTTTTGGGTACAATGCAATAAACACACATCCAGAACTGTAGACTTGGAATTCAACAATCCTGGCTTTATATATAACAAAAAATCAAGAGACTCTTGGTTCACCTAAGAATGAAATTGAAATAGAGTCGATAATCAAAGAGATTTCAAATCCACATTTTAAAAGCACACGAGAGAAAAATATATTGGTGGTGATGATGATGTTGATGAAATTGATTTATTATCATGGTGGTTTAGCCCGTTTATGAGTAACATTAGCAGGCACACACTTAACATAACTTATACATACGTTGTTATATAACTGAGCAGAGCACATCCCCAGAGGGCGCTCAAAGAGAGCCATTGTTTCAAGTGAAGTTGGAAAATGGTCAGAATAAGACGCCAAAAACTGTAGTATGATGATGATGATGATGATGATGATGATGATCTAATTGATTTATTAACATGGTGGTTCAGCCCATTTATGAGAGCAAACACCGCTATAGAAATATACATACATATGATGATGATGACGATGATGATGATGATGAACATATATGAAATATATATCCACTCCTAAAGCCGTAGTAGTAGTAGTAACTGTTCGGGTCAGAAATCTCATCTATCTTACATAAGCCACATAAAACGAGAATAATTTAAAATATATATTTCTAAATAATCAAGCGCTGGAGCAATACCAAATTTATCTATAATATAAAATAAATTTATTACAATATTTTTGCAGTGTTAATTTATAAATTGAAGCAGAAGAACGTCAGAAAATAGCCAAAACCTAGAACAAGGAACGCGCAAAAGTTCAGCACAAGGAAGAATGGAATTCTAACCCCTCGCGTCTTCTGACAGTATGGCCGAGTGGTTAAGGCGTTTGACTCGAATTTTCGATGTGCAATCAAATGGACTTTGTCCGCGCAGGTTCAAATCCTGCTGCTGTCGATCTTTTTTAATTTTTATAATAGCATTAACTTCTACTGCCAGCAGGTTCACCATTAATCACATCTTTTTTTTTAAAAAACATCCTTTTAAAGTTATTGATGTAAAGGATAGCATATACATTTTTTATTTCCAGAATCTAAGATACCTGGGTATATATTATCTGTTGAGCTTGGAAAGTGTGGGCTGTATCAGATGAAACATGGTTCCTAGGAAATTTTCAGCACGCGTCTGATTTAATTTTTATTTATATCGATTGAAACCTGTGTGTGCTAGCATTCGGGTAAATCCTCCACGACGCAATCAAAACTCCAATTCCTATAAACAATGACAAGAGGAGCGTTGATTGCAATTGAAGGGTTGGATCGTACTGGTAAAACGACCCAAACCACAAATTTACTAACCCACTTAGAGAACCTAGGCAAACCAAACCAACTTATCAAGTTCCCAGATCGCACAACACCAATTGGAAAACTGATCAACCAGTACTTGACTGACAAATCGTTTGAACTATCTCATGAGGCAGCACACTTACTATTTAGTGCAAATCGGTGGGAATTAATTGACAAGATCAAGAAGTTGTTGGACGAAGGAGTGACTGTCGTTTTGGATAGATACGTTTACTCTGGGGTTGCCTACAGTTCAGCCAAAGGCTTGGATTTCAAGTGGTGTCTATCGCCTGATATTGGGTTACCGAAACCTGACTTGACAATATTTTTAAAATTTGCTAAAGAGGACGAGAATATGAGTAGAGAAGGGTTCGGCGATGAAAGGTATGAAGTGGAAGAGTTTCAAAGGGCAGTTAAAGTTGCCTTTGAGAAGTTCAAAGGTGTTGAAGGATGGACGGAGTTGTTTGTTGATGGGAAGTCTATAGTGGAAGTTGAGAACGATGTTTGGAGGAAAGTTGAGGCGTTTGTTGATGGCACCAACTCGGAGTTAAAGTATTTCTAGAAAGTTTTAGGTAATAGATGTAATAAAAGTAGTAATAACGAACACTATAGGTTTAAGGTACATAAATGTTGATTCTAGCGAACTCAAAAACCGAACGAAGATATGCACATTGTTTAATGTGCAACAAAAATCAGAGTAAACACACAATAAAAACACGCAATAGAGGGATTAAGTGGAAAATCAATAAAAGTACAAAAGATAGGTACTAAGATACAAGATAGTAAAAACACAACAAAAAAAGGGAGAGGATAAAATAAAGAGAAAACAAAAAGGAATTGTATGGGAACACTTGATCTGATGAATTGGATATAGAACCCAAAACATACCATGGGAAAAAGGAAAGCCTACAACAAAAGTACCTTCTAAAAGCAAAACACAAGCATAAAAAAACAGATAAAAAAATTAAAAAAACAAAAAAAAGCAACCAACAGAGATAAGGCAAAATATAATAATTCAAAAAAGAAAAAAAAACATACGAAGGCTTAAAGTTGATGGAAAAAAGTTCAGACAACAGGTTGTTGTTGGATTTTTTAATTTTGAATCCTTGAATCTGATTCCATACACTCATTAATAAGTCAAACATTTTTCTTTTATATGAAGGATAAGTTGGCATAGATGGAAATAACACTGCTGAAGACAGCTTCGATCAAGACCCAGTTACCAAACAAACCTCTCAATAGGACAGTGGATTGCAAGAGTAGGTGTTTAGCGTAGGCAACCAAAAAGCTGGTACTTAAAAAGTTGGAAGGAGTGAACTGGAACTTAATCTCTGATTGAATGTCTGAAGCATTGATTTCGAGTTTGAACAAAACCAAGGCGAAGAGCAACTTCGTCAAGGCATGGATGAATGGGTCGTACTCAAAGTCATAAGTGAAGTTGACGTAGTAGGATGTGACCTTTGGAAGTAAGTAGGAGGTGAACAACCAAACAGCAAAAGTGGAGTACAAAGTTATGTTCGAAAATATGGAAAGGTCAAAAATGGTAAAGTCTTGAACATTGTCTTTGACCAATTGAGGAACAAATGAGCTGGACTTGACGGTGGTCCATCTGACGAAATAGAAGAATAGGTACAACGATTGGAAAGCCAAGGTTAGAGAGTTGATGGTAAAAGGATCACTCAACTGTTCACGCAATTCCAAGTTTTTGGATTCAATGTAATCAGAGATGGATTGGCAATCGACTTCCGGCTTGTAACCTTTCAACTTGGCGACAAACTCGGTAACCTTCGAGATGGATGGTTCTGATGGTTCGACCACTTCCGCTTCTGCTTCTTCTTCTTCGCTGGCAACTTCCTCAGATTCTGTTGTTGCAGCAACCGGTTCGGATTCGTGCAACTCGGTGAGATCAATCTCGTTGGACAACACGTCTTCCAGATTCAGGGTGACGGAGTCATCTTCGACACCACGCTTCTTTTTGGTTTTGACAGGAGAGCTCACTCTAGATGATGTGGCATACTTGACGTAATCTGAATACTTGGAGTTCTCAGGGAAAGAATAGGCATTGTCGACGAAGAAATTGGTTAGCTTCTCCGCAATATCTTTTTTAAACTTGCAATCGGAGACATCTAAGTTCACACTTTCAGCAATATCTATTAGCTGAGTCTTGGTCTTGTTGGAAAGAGACATTTTTCAAGAAAACTGGGGAAGTGAAATGTACGTAAATATATATATATATATTTATAATATATAATATATATATGTGTGTATACAGAGACGTGTATGTATCGATCTATCTTTGAAACTGTTCTGATGGACGACAAACAGGTTGTGATTCGTTGTTATAAGCTTGTGTAAAAAGATAACAAAGAGAGAACACTGTGAGCTTTTCGTGTGGGTGTAGAAGAAGGATGACAACAATTGTGAAACACAGAAAAAAAGAGAGGAGCAACGAAAAACGGGCCAAATAGCAGAGCAAAAAACCAAAACAAAAACATCGCCGCCTTCACTTTCCGGCAACCGCTGCGTGGCTGTGCGGCAGCTGTTTACCTTTTCCCGCTTTGGGATATGACATAATGGAAGCCCCAGTATTATGTCATCATAATTAGGGCGGTGCAGGCTCGAGTGGCCGATAAGCTGTGGACAGTGTGGACTGTGCAGTGTGGAGTCGATGGTTTATTTTGTCACGACTCACAACTCATGTTGGCCATCCAACCTTCTGTCTCCATAATCATCCTTAGCAGAGGTTCAGTAGAACTGCATATTTCCCGCTTAACATGGCTTCCACAGAACTACCTCCTAACCACAACGAATTCAGAAGTGATACCTTCAGCACTCCATCTCCCGAGATGCTCTCCCAGATTGTTGGTTGCTCGCTCGGAGATTCGGTATACAACGAGGATGAAGACACTTTGAAGTTGGAATCCGTCGTGAGTAAGCTAGCCAACCATGAAGCTGGACTGTACTGTGTGTCAGGAACTCTATCAAACCAAATTGCCATCAGATCTCACCTTATCCAGCCTCCACATTCCGTTCTTTGTGATTACAGAGCCCACGTCTACACGAGCGAGGCAGGTGGAATGGCAACTTTATCACAGGCAATGGTGACCCCAGTCAGACCTTCCAATGGAGTCTACATGACTTTGGAAGACATTATGGCAAATTTTACCGCTGACGATGGTGACATCCATGGTGCTCCAACGAAGTTGATCTGCTTGGAGAACACTTTGCATGGCACCTTGTATCCAATCGAGGAGATCAAGAGAATTTCCCAGTTTTGTAAGCAGGTTGGCGTCCCTTTACATTTAGATGGTGCTAGATTGTGGGATGCCAGTGCAGCTACCGGTATTAGTATAGGAGAATACGGTGATTTATTTGACTCGATGTCGTTGTGTCTTTCGAAGTCGTTGGGTGCCCCTATTGGCTCTGTCTTGGTGGGCCCTTCGGCTTTCATTAAAAAGGCTAATCACTTTAAAAAACAAAATGGAGGAGGTATTAGACAATCAGGTCTCTTAGCCAAGATGGCATTGTATGCAGTGAACGAAAATTTCCAGAAATTGAGCCTTGCCCATGCGTACGCCAAAGAAGTTGGCGATTACGTTCAAAGTCTCGGCATGGTTTTGGAGTCCCCCGTTGAAACAAACTTTGTGTTCTTGGATCAGAAACAAAACAAGATCGATCCTAATTTAGTGCATATCTTTGGTGAAAAAAATGGAATTAAATGTGGTAGAGGTTACAGGCTAGCTTTTAGTTTCCAAACCAGTAGGGTTGCGGTCGATGCTTTAAAGAAGACTTTGTTGGAGGTTTGGGAATCTGCCAAGACCAAACCCTACGTTGATAACAGATCCGTTGGTATTTACATGTAAAGTAAATTAATTGCGCAAGGGAAAAATATCAACCTTGGATTTATATAGGATTTATATAGGAGTTATATACGTACAAGAATATAATGAAGTAGCTCACACAGCTAGGCTCTTTTTGTAATTCCAATAATTAACCCTCACCTTGTCCAAGTCGTTTGCCAAAAGGTCATAAATCTCCACACATTTATCAGGATTCTTCTCTTCCTGGTATATGTCAGCCAATATTTCGTATGCATAGACCGACATTGTAGAGTGTCCCGTATATTTTTCAACAAAGAGCTTTTCAGGTATCAGTGACTTACCAAATCTCATATGTAACCCTTTGTAGTAATTCCATGTCGAAGGATTGCTGGGAGCCACTTCAATCTTGTCCTTCACAAAGTTTAATTCTCTTTTAAAAGTATCCTCCTCAGTTGCATCTCCAAAGCAAACGTAAAATCTGTGGGTCCAAGCAGAGTTATTTCTAACATCTTTATCCAACAAACTTTCAGTAAACTGTAATTCTTCCTTTGTATTAAACAATTTGAAATTCTCAACAAGCCATTTACGGTATGCGAAAACATGATAATTTTTCTCATCTTCCTCCAACACCCTCGCAGTGATGATCAACTCCCTGTTGAAGTCATAACCTTCCTTAGATCGAATGAGTTGAATTATCAGTTTTCTATAATGCCAAATTTGATAACTCTTCAACGTGTGAATGCCCATACTTTCACACCAGTCCAACTCTTCAATCAACCCGCCGCCCGGCAATTCTCCCTTCTCGTATAGATGAGACACTATCGAGTATCTATAATACCAAATTGTGTAATGTGCAGGCACCAACTCAATAGTCTTTGTCGTTAGATGTAGTGCTCTTAGAGATAGTTCGTTGGATTTCATCAGCGGGCGAATGTACGAGAGTACAAGCTTGTACTGGTCCGAATAGATGATCTGGGTAAGAGTATCTGGTGTGGCAGGTATTGGATCGGGTGTGACGTCGTCGTAGTTGTATTGTGGGGTGTTCTGGCATGCTTCCATGTTAGTATCGAGTTGTTTTCAAGTCCAAATTAGCATTTGTATATAGAACTTACCATTTTAAAGTACTTCTAGTCCTGTTCAAAAGTGGATAAGACTCTGCCAATTGTAAATAAATCTTAATAATCATTTCCAACATGATGGGGAACCACAAATTTATATCAGCTTCTCAGCTTTTTTTTTCCAACGTTTCAGAGCGGAGCCGTGCGGCGCACAACATTTCTGTTTTCGGCCTGCTCAATGCTGGAGCTTATCTCAATTTACACAGAATTGAATATTTGCCCGTTTTTGTATACTCCACACTTTCCTTGGATGATCGATTAAATAATCAATGAACTAAAATTTACATTAACCAAGACATCTATCAATATAATATACACTACTTCCGTCTCATTTTTGACTTACAGTCATCACAATACCACTCACCTCTTGGTAACTCCTTCAACCCGGTACATGGCAAATGGAACCATTCCTTTACACAGTGCTCACCATCACAGCCAACCATCTCACCGTAAGACACCTGTTGACAATAACAGTACACAGGCTCGTACTCTACAGCTGCATTGGCCGATTTTGTGCTTGAGACAGTGGCTATCGCCGTGACCGAATGTGTGGTTGAACCAGAGGATCCTGTTCCTGCAGAATGTTGCTTCGACTGCGATTTTGTAGATGAAGATGATGATGCAGTTGCAGTACTCAGAGCGGCACTGGCAGCAGAATTGGAACCGTTTGCATTTGTGGCGGAAACAGGTGTCTGTGGTGTTGAAGATCTTGGTTGGCCGTTGGATGCTGCCCCTGAAACACCATCGGTAGTCTTCTTTTCTTTCTTAGCTTTGGTCTTAACCTTTTTGATAGCTTTTTCGTCATCATCATCATGTGTTGCAGCTCCCGTGTTGTTAGCACCTGTAGCTTGTTTTCTCTTTTTAGAGTTTGCTGATGCTGTGGTAGATTTAGCAGAGTCATCCAATTTCTCATCCTGTGTCTTTTTCTCTTTTTTCTTTCTAGATTGCACCGATGGTGCCATGATTGCATTCGATGGAACAGGAGTGCCTCCTGCACTGTCATCGATATCATCGTCATTTTTGTTGGCCTTCTTGGCCGCTAGTGCTTCCCTTCTAGATTCTGATCTTTGTGATTGGGCGGATTTCGATTCTGTAATCTTCATCGATGGATGTATTAGTGGGCCTATACGCACAGACTCTGGAATTTCGTTGTTGATGATTATGTCGTAATTCTGGTTGATTCTTGCCATGTGTTTTGAAACAACATCGTTGGCAATGGTTGCCACGTGCATTTTCTCTTCCAAACATGGCATCAACTCCTTGATCAACTCACGTATCTTCGATAGGAGTAGCTCTCTCTTTGGATGTGTCTTCTTCATCTGCAAAAACCTGGTGATGTACGCCTGCAAGTACGGGGTTGTCGTGACACACTTGGCATCGATCTCTTTCAACAAAGTAAAGTAACGAATTAATTCGTATGGGAAAGAGGCAAGGGAGTCGGTTAGTTCATTCAACCCTGGGTATAAGTTCAAGATGGTGGGTTTTGTTATAGGCTTCTGTTGCTGTTGCAACTGGTGACGTTGTCTCTGTTTGGCCTTGTCTGCAAGCCGTTGGGATTTGTAGCGCGGTGGTAAGTTGTCGTACGTCATTCTGGTAGTTATTTTTCGTTAAATTTACAAAACAAGACAAAACAAGAGAACAGTGGATTTTTTTTGGCAAGAGAACGTGGATAAACACCTTGTCTGGAATTTAGAGAAGACGAAGCGATATAAGCTGTGTGGCAGAGAAATCACCAACTCTTCAATTTTTAACTTTTGTATTAAATAATCAGTTAGATAACCAGACAATTGTACTTTCAAATTTGCAAACATCTTTGCACAGCCAAGTTTTGTCTCTGGGTGGCTGGGTGGCTGCGTCGATCGACGCTCGTTCTTGAATATATCGGCCGAGTCTCTTAGCAGTTCAATCAATCTACACCTCTACTAACTGCGTTTTCTTATCATTAGAGAAAATTAAACCAAGAGCTTTATTGGGAATATATATACATTGTTGACGAAATAGTCAATAATCTCTGCTTTGAAAAGACCTGCTTGTAAACGTAAACGGTCTATCGTGAAGGGAATCAAGATAGTCATTAAGAATGCATAAAAAAGTCGAACATCCAAAAATTGAAATCAACTTGGAGTTCAACTTCAGCATTGGAAGAAATGCTAGGAAAGAAAAACTATTATGAAAAGAAAAGACAAAACAAGAAATAAAGTACAGCAAAAAGGATCGAAAACAAAATGGAGACAAATTTGAACAAACTTCAATCCAAACCACCAAATCGTAAACCTGATATGCTATGGGTATTAAAAAAACTGTCGAAGTGAACAGTTTACGATGAACAAATGAAAATCAAAATTATCGGCGACCTGTCTTTAAGTAGACACAAAAACAAAAACAGCTCAACGGTGACAAAACTGTTGAAAACAACAGCCTTCCTTTCTATCAAAACAGAAAAAGCAACAAGAACTAAATAGAAAATCAAAATTAAATTAAATCTATGCGGGCACCTTAGAACATGGCCATAAATGCAACTAAACCACCCAATATCGTACCCATCTTAACGGATAAGTTGGATCCTGAACCTTCAACTGCAGTAGCAGATGCAGGAGCAGTTGTTGAGCCTTCAGTTTCACTAGCTCCAGTTGTTGTACTGGTGACGATACTTGTGGCAGTAGCAGCTTCAGTGGTAGCAGCTTCTTCAGTAGCAGTAGCAGTAGCAGTAGCCTCTTCGGTGGAACCAGCAGCAGTAGTGGCGCCAGCTTCTTCAGTGGTAGTAGCAACAGCGGTGGCAACGGCAGTAGCAACAGCTTCAGTGGTAACTTCTTCGGTTGCGACGGCAGTAGCAGCTGCAGTGGCAACTTCAGTAACAACAGCAGCAGTGGTAGCAACTTCTTCAGTGGCAGTCTTAGTAGCAACGGCTTCTGCAGTAGCAACCTTGGTAGAAACAGCACCAGTGTCAGTGAGAGTGACGACGGCAGTGGTAGCTTCGGCTTCAACTTCAGCAGTGGTCGACACAGTGGCAGTGACAACAGCTGTGGTTTGACCCAGCGTCTGAGTAGTAGCAACGTATTTAGCAATGTATGAACCAGTCAAGTACGTTGATTCTTCCTTACCTTTGGTCTTAGTAACAGTAACAGTAGTGTACTCATAGGTGGTAGAAATGTAGGTAGTAACAACATCATAGGTGGTTGTGGTAGTGGTGACGTAGACGGTATGAACAACTGGCTTAGGAGCAACAGTAGTTGTGTAAGTTGTGGTAACAGTCTTACCAACGGTGTTGGTAGTGGTTGTGGTGACAGTAGTGTACTTAACTTTAGTTGCCTCAGTAGTTGGACAAACAGTGGTGTAGACCGTTGTAACAACCTCACCACCTTCCTTGGTGATGGTAGCAGTGACCGTGGTGTATGCGGTAGTAGCAGCAGGAGTGGTCTTCTCTGTCTCTGGGCAAACAGTGGTGTAAACAGTCGTGACAACATATCCTTCGCTATCGGTGACAGTGGTAGTGACGGTCGATGTCGTGTACTTAGGAACCTCAGATTCTGGACAAACAGTTGTGTAAACAGTGGTCACGACACCACCTTCATCATCGGTAACAGTCTTGGTGATGGTGGCAGTGGTGTACTTAGGAACTTCAGTTTCTGGACAAATGGTGGTGTAAACAGTGGTGACAACTGAGCCTTCATCATCAGTAACAGTAGTTGTGACGGTAGCAGTAGTGTATTTAGGAGTCTCAGTTGGGCAGACGGTGGTGTAAACAGTTGTAACAACAGAACCTTCATCATTGGTAACAGTGGTTGTAACGGTTGTGTACTTAGGTGTCTCAGTTGGACAGATAGTAGTGTAAACAGTGGTGACAATACTACCTTCGCTGTTGGTAACAGTGGTTGTAACCGTTGTGTAAGTTGGAGTCTTAGTACAAGCAGTACAGGAGGTGATAGTGGTTGTGTAGGTTTTTCCTTCTGAGTCAGTTGTGGTTGTGGTGATGGTGGTGTATCCCGACTCACTAGTTGAAGAGCTTGTGATCGATGAAGTACCACCAGTGGTCTCGGTACCCGAAACAGATGAAGTACCACCGGTGGTCTCGGTATCCGAAACAGAAGAAGTTCCACTAGTGGTTTCAGTAACAGAGACAGATGAAGTACCACCTGTAGTTTCGGTACCAGAAACAGATGAGGTACCACCAGTGGAGACAGAAGAAGTACCCGAGGTGGTGCCAGTGGAACCAGAAGATGAAGTTCCAGTTTCTGAAACTGAACCACTCTGCGTGGTAGCGACAACAGTAATAACGCTAGACGTGAAGCTTTCAGCTCTCTTTTGCAAGTTGTCTCTCTTGTACAAGAAACCAATAGGCAATGTACTGGTATCAACAGCAGTGGTAATAGTAGCGTGACTAACGTATTGGGATGGAAGAGCATACCAGATAGTAGCAGTCAATGTGATACTGTAAACAGAAGTTGGATCGTAACCATCGGTGGAACCATTAAAGTAGATAGCCAAGTCTAAAGCACCATCGTAACCGTCAGGGTAGTCGCTGTAATCATAGATTATGTCACCACCACTTTGAGAAACAGCGATATCAACCTCCGATTCACTCAATAGACCTAACACTTGATTTGGATCAAGGTCGTAAGTACCTTGGAATTCAGCAGCATTGAATTGAAGCTCCCCAATGATGAAGTTTGGATTGTCTCCCAATTCCAACATCCAGTAAGGACCAAAGCCAGCATTGGATTGGTTGGTACTCTTCAAATCCAAGTTCAAAGTTGGAATAATATCCGTTGTGTAAGTGGACAAGTAAGTGATAGTGGTGTACAACGTTGAAGTTGGAGAAGAAGTGATTGGAGACGACGTGATCGTGGATGGAAGCGACGACGATGAAGATGTAGTGGATTGACCATTTAACACCGTGTTCTCTAATGGGAAATAGTAAGTGACATCGTCATCAACATAGTAAGCAACATAAAAGACACCAGTATAAGATGGAAAACTGTAATCAGTGACCACGGTTGTTATCACAATCTGAAGGTATGGGTCGCCGGCTAGATCAAAGACATATAGTTGGAATTGACTAGCAATAGAACTATCAGTGTAAGAGCCTGGATCTAGAGCAGAGAAAGAAGAAGGCAAACTACCAGTGTTCACATCCAATGAACCATCAAACGAAATACCGTCAATATCTGAATCAGAAATAATTTGGATATCGGTTGTACCAGTGTAGTAAGATTGTGGAACATATATGGTCCATTGAACGGTATTATCCACCCATGCACCTTCAATGTAAGGTGTTGGTAACGAAGATGAGGACACAGACGATGATGAAGATGAAGTGGAGGAGATGGTTGATGAAGAGTTGGAGTATAATGATGATGAATCTGCTCTCTTGTAGAACTGAACGTAATCTGCAGCTTTGGCTGTTGTGGTAGCAGCCATGAAACCTAGAACTGCCAGCGTTCTAAATATCCGTGACTGAAGAAGCATCTTGACGGTTAGAAGAAAATATCAATCAGTCGGAGTAATAAAAACGAAAGAAGATACCTTCTAGGTCCTACTAAAGATTGCAAATCGATTAGAGAAGGAAAAGAAGAAGAAAGGAAAGTTTATAAAAGTATGTATACGTGAACTTTTTTTACTTTTCGCAGGGCATGATGAGTTATATATGGGATGAGTAACATAAACCAACTCTATCCCTGGGAGCCCTAACTTTTTTGCTTTAATTGCTATTACCCTATCCGTCTCCATGAAAGTAACCATGAGAGAAGGGCTCTTTCAATTTTTATAAAACTTAGAAGCTCAAAATCATATATATTATATAATTTTTTAAAGGAGCAACAACCCGTGCTGCATTGCATTCGGAAATGCATGCAGAGAAGCTAATCTCTTGGTGCCATTCCGAATTTAGATACAACCAAACCCAGCAAGGAGCTGGAAATTTATATATCACCACCAAGGAAGAAAACCAGCTCGATAGTGTCCCAAAAACGGCAGCACCAGCCAAGCTACATCCATCATTGCAAATGCAGCTATGCAAGCTAGTGTTTGTCGCATGATGCGGTACGATTAGCTGCATGATGCGGCATAGCGGGTTGTAACAATTGTAACTTGTGGCGGCGAGCGCAATTTGCGTCTCGTTGGCCACACCAATCGATTCCTTCTACTGACTGGCTACAAGGCAGATACAAAGCAGCTCTCCTGTGGATAGAGTAAACGTGTATTATATAATATACATATATATATATATATTAAATCGGGCGGAGCTATTCGAATTACTGGGAAAGGTATACTATCTGCAAACAAATTCTTTTGACCTTTTTTCCTCTTAATCGATCCCGTGTTTGCTTTTTTTTTGGTCACCTTGCAGCGATCCATCTCCATCCGATATATATATATATATGCATGTGCTATTGTATACGTGTTATATTATATAACACGTCCGATCTGTAGAAGAGTAAGCCAGCCGTTCCCTAATATATATATAGAGTTGTGGAATAAAGTGGCCAATCAAAAAAAACGCTGCTTTGGTGCAATACCCAAAACAAACGGTTGGGTTATATTATATTTATATATACAGCTCCTAGAAGTGATTCCACAAAAGCAAGATTTGATGTTGAATTTATATATATATATGTATTATATATTCTACTATGTCTAATATTTGAATGGGACTGGTGACTTCAGCTGGATTGAGGACACTCTGGACACAAGTTCAGAGAGAGTGCGAAGACACTATTTGGGCAAGGCATAGGTCAAAGAAAATTCACCAAATTCTTGTAATATATAATATAATATATATTATATAATTTCTATTGTGACATTCGAAGACTTGCATTTTTATCCCCGAGCTCCCTGTGGAAATTGAGGGAACATCAGATGATCGTGCTATTGTTGTTAAGTGCTCTTGTGGTCTCGAAGTACACCATTAACCCGCTATCGGTATAATATGTATTATATATATATTAACGTTTTAGAGTTGATGCCTGTATCTCGTTTTGGGAGACAAGAAATCGTTAGGTCTAATGAAGTCGACATCAAGCAAAAGTCTACACGGAGGACTGGAAGTAGAGTCCTGGACTATATGTTCTGGAGAACAACTTCCTAATTTGAAAACGTGGAAGTAAAAAATATTAATTTGATCACTGGGATTGATCGTATATATATAAATTATATATTATATATATTACTTATGGGAAGCTGTTATAATTACCACATTTTTGATCATGGATTGTGATCGATAATATAAATTTTTATAATCTTCTGAGCGACTCGGATATACAAATTGCGTATATGTGCGCACACATGTATAATATATTATAGATTGATCGAGGCTCGAATTGATGGGCGGGGGCGATAACCTGAGGGCTGCACCGTTCACGTACTGACGGTTAAATTCCAGATCTCAGATGGCAGCGCACGCCGCAGTGGCTCTAAATTGAGAAGGCCACCTGTTAGGCTGTGAGCAGCGCGTTTAGAGTAAAGCATGTGTATCATATATAAACTTATTGCTTTTACTAATGTGTATTCGGACTCTTTAAGGTGGACTTACCTTTTGCCAGCTAATATCACTTATATATATATATATATATAATATATATATAATATATATAAAATAAGCTTAGGGGCCATAACATTGAAGCTTGACATGATAAAACCGACTGGCAGTTAAGTTGCAGCCTGATCGTATTTAAGTTGGGGAAAATCCTGATTCAGAACTTTTGCTTGACTAATGTCCAGTACGTCAATCTATCAGCGAGGATCAATTTTTATATATAAGTGCACGCAATTTATTATAAATTTGAAATTGGGGCATTAGAATAATATAATATATATATATATATATATGCTTATGAGTCTGCCCATGTGTGCAGCCATTTGAGGACACATCATCGCGATCTGCGCTATATAAATTATTATTTTTTTTATATTTAAATCAACACGCGTCTTATAACAATTTCATAAGATCTGATGGCCTTGCTCCTTTTCAGTTATTCAACTACAAATTTTTATCAACAGCACACACATATATATATATACAATTATATACGGCATGCTACATTGCTGCTCGGTACGCCGAGGGCCAACGCTACAAAGTAGGTGAAATCAAGTTGGAGAGAAGATGATTATTATAGAGAACGAGTGGTAAATATAATTGCTGATGATAAGTTTTGTTAGCTCTATAAATTTAAAGCATGCACCTGGAGGGGCCGACTATTGTACGTACTATTGGGCGGCATGCACGGCTGAAGCATATGGCATAGAAAGATCTCCACACAGTCCACAGGCCCACAGGCCGGTAAATCGGCTGCTTGAACACCTGCTTTCCGTTTTCGATTGTGATCGATATATATATATATATTATATATATATATATATATTATCTACAGTTGCTGAGCTGAAGTCAAGTTGGACAGGAAATGATAATTATAGAGAACGAGTGGTAAATATAATGGCTGACGATAAATTTTGTTAGCGCTTAACTATTGGGGAGATATCAACAGGTTTTATACTTATCACTATAGCCATTTATACTAACGGACACATACCCAACCTACCTTCATCGAATGTATATATAATATTATACTATATGCTATATTATAACGACATGTCATAAAATTTTAATCTAATCCGTATATTTTTTGTTTACGAATTTATAAGTTTTTGTCTTTTTACGTTCATTATAAATTATGATACATTATACATGCGTAATTTACAGTACGTGTTTTTTTATATATAACAAATGTGTTTTGTTTTTGTTTTGCCAAATCTGACTCTGAAACCATGGATGGAAACTTACGATACATATAAAAATATATACCGTCCTCATAAAAACAAAATGAGAAAATTCGGCGATTTATAGCCAATGCTCTACATAGAAAAAGGGTACCAGCTAACATGGTAATGTACTTCTGTTTCTAGCCGAACAACCACCTCCTACACCGTTCCCTTTGTTGTCCATGGCAAAAAGGATCGCACTGTGTTTAACTATGCCCCTGTGAACGCCATCACTGTTTATTTACCAACTTTTATCGTGCCGTTTAATGAATTGCTAGTGAACATGCGAGGAATTGTTTTTTCCACTATTGATTTAACGAGTGCCTACCATCACATTCGAATGCATCCTGACAGCGAAGCTGCTACCACGCTCAGAGTCGGCCACCGCTTTTTTGTTTGGAAAGTCCTTCCCTTTGGATTAAAGAATGCCCCGGAAGTGTTCTGCCGCTACATTGGTCATATTCTTGAGTCACATTCATCGTATACACGGACTTATCTAGATGACACTATTGTGTTTAGCTCATCCATCGCCGAACATCACAAACATTTGCAGGCTATCTTTGCTAAGTTAGACGCTGCCAATTTGCATATCAACCATGACAAAAGTCACTTTTTTCAAACTGAGATTGATTGGGTTAGTCATCGCCTGGTCGCTTCCTCGTCTGGTCTTATAACAGTTCACCCCCTACACTTGACAATCGATACAGTTCGCAGATTCCCAGTGACACGTACACATAAGGGTCTCAAATCATTTTTAGGCCATCTCGCCTATATCTCCTCCTTCATTCCGCATTTTGCTTAAAAGACAGCACCCTTAATCGAACTCCTCCAGAAAGATAAAAGTTTTAAGTGGTCATCTGAGGCACAAGATGCGTTTCTCACACTTAAAGATTTGGAAGCTGCCTTTTTCTCACGCTATCCATTTCACTCTTCCCTTCCGACTAAGATCACAACCGATGCTAGTGATTTACCCGTTGGTTGCGTCCTTTGGCAGAAACATTCTTTCTTGTGGTATCTCATAGAATTTCGTTCATCCAATCAATCTCAACGAAAATGGAGCACATTGGATAAAGAACTGTACGCCTTAGGGTTTGCGACTAGAAAATTTTATTATTATATTAGTTGTCGGGCTACAATCGCTGAGACTGATAATAAACCATTCGCCTCCTTGTTCCAGATGGATAATCCTACCGCTAAACAAGCACGCTGGCTTGAAGAACTTCTAGGATTCTCGTTTTTTGTCACTCATATCCCTGGTTCAACCAATAAGATTGCTGATTATCTTCCGAGATTTCCGGTCGAATACTCGTCTGATGTCGCTATCAACACAACACTCGTAACAGCGCTCCCTACCTCATCATTGTCTTCTTCATCATCTTCATCCTATTTTTCATCATACCCTTCAACCTCATCATCATCATCCTCATCGTTTTCACCATCATCCCATATTCACCGCAAGCGTTTTCGGATTCATCTTCTTCGCTTTTTCACCTTGATGAGTCATCTTTTGGTTCGACAACTGTTCGTCTTTCTACGGATTCTGCGTTTTCACAACAAATTATCACTGGCTATCATAATGACGACTACTTCCCTCCGATTTATGCGAATCCAGCCGACTATCCTTAGTATTCAATCCACGATCGTCTACTCTATATGGATGACCGTCTTTGTTTACCGAAAAATTGTCTTCATGATTTTTTGAATACTTTTCACGCTTCTCCGTTAGGTGGTCATGTTAGCATTTCCAGAATGACTACAATGGCTCGTATACTATCGCAGTACCATCGTTACCTGATGTATACAACCGTCTCTTACCACGATCTTTGCGAACGAAAATCATTGGTCCGTATACTATAATTGAGAAGATTAATCCAGTTTCCTATACATTAGAGTTACCAATTACATCTAGACTGGATAACAAGTTTCATGCCGCTCAATTAAGGTTACGCAATAAGATTTCGGATGCTTGGATTACAGCATCACCACGTCCTCAAATGTTTCGACAGTATAAGGATGGTTCGGTTGAAATGGAATTAAAGTCCATTGAAAGTCATAAGAAGGTCGGAAGAGGTTTCCAATTAACGGTTCGTTTTCAGGATGACTCCTTAGAAACTTTGCAGCTTAAGGATGTCATTAATACAGCAGCTGAAATGGTTAAAGAATATGCCATTCGAACCCAGGAAAAATCCGTAATTGACGTGGTAACTGCCGAATTATCCCAAACAGGAGAGTAGACGTATTACAGGGTTCCAGGTTCCCTTAAAAATTCCTTTTTTCCTTTTTTTTTTATCTGTTCGACGAGCCCCCGGGTGTGTAACGACTATAGGCGTCTATCGACGCTTATCGACGTTGGTTCTGCGAACAAAACCAAGTACTCTTAAGTACTTCGGATCTTTTAATTGTTTCCTTTCCGTTATCTACTACTTTATGAGTCCTTCTTCTTGGAGGAGGCGTCTTAGGACTGAAAACAGTGGTCTTTAGGTTGTTGAGAGATCAACCGACAGACTTATCCATACTGTCTTTCAGGACTTTCTATATCATATATAGTCTATTATGTGAATACTATCCATGAACAATTATACTTAGATCATCTTTAAATAATCTACATTCTATAACTAACGTTATAAGAAGAGGCGATTGTGATGACTCTCGAATTCTCGATTCTCCTTTCGTAGATACCTCTTGCATTCATAAGTTCCCTCACACGTGAATAATTTCCTAAATAATTAAACGTATAGCCGTTACATAAATCGAATAATCCGAATTACAAGGAGAAACATATATATATATGTGCGTATAATATAAAAGATAGTGAAATAGGGTATTATTAACTATATAAGGTTAAAAGTCTGTCTTTCACACTTAAAAATGAAGAAAACTGTGACTAAAGATTAGTTACTCCTCAATGTCGATGTTCTTTTCTAAAACAAAAGACAAAATTAGAAGGGAGAATTATGGGGATTATCACAGGTATTTATAGTCAAAAAGCTATATGAAAAATGATTAGGAAAAAGGGAAGTAACTAAAGAAAAGGGGTAAAAACGTCTTGGAACTTTCAAAATATCAAAAGAATATGGCGCTGCTGACTAAGAAGCTACCTCAGACATAGACTACAATATGTATATATATATACATCATTCCAGCTTGAGCTCATCAATGTATGCTTTTTTTCACCTATATATATATACTCTTCAAGTTTAGACGTTTTCTCAATAATATTACCCATGAGTATGTCAGTTATGGTTTTTAAACTATAGACATAAATTATCGATTGTACACATTCGGTGGAGGTTGTTGGACATTAAAGAAAAAATCTAGGAATTCGACCCATCCAGTATCATCCAATAATTGGTCAACATTCGGGTCCAAGAAGTGTCTCGTCGAAAACTCTTCATTCAGAGAGGAGTATATCTCGGTTTGAGATGGCTTCACTAATGAAGATATGCCAGCCTTTTTACCTAATCTAAAATACTGCGATTCAGTTGAAGGTGGCGTAATGGTGTTGATACTTCCCCGTGAATTGAACGGATTAGCAACTTCCAACTCCCTTAAGAATTCTCGCAAAGAGATATCTTCAATAGTTCCAGTTCCCTTCCGTTTTAATCTAACACATGAGGCCAGATATGTTAATTTTTCAACAACAGCCAATCCAACTTTTGCCGTAAAGAAAGAGTTTCTTAGCGATTTCATAGTTGGGATTGCCTTTTTAACGTTTTCCAATTTTGCCTCATCTTCATCGCTTTGAAACATCAATAAATCAAGTAGTACGAACAAGCATGCATAGATTAAATGCTGCACCACGATCCAATATCTGTTGTAGAACAGCGGAATGTTACTGTTAGTGCTGTGGGATAGCAGTTCCATGGCAAGCTTTAAACAGTCATTTCGATAATCTTTCGCCCATCGCTCGACCCCTATAATAGACAACAACCGAACACCCATATCCAAGCTCTCACGAGTCATCGATGAATATAGCAAATACCTTGCATATCTTGAAATTCTCTTTTCATGCTTATCGTATTTAGCAGGCCCAAAATATGTATCCAATTTCTCTCTGTGCTTACTCATCTTATACCAAGATCTAGCCACCGTCGTTTCGTTGGCAATACCATCAAAACTTTCATGCTTAATTTGAGCCATCTCACTCATTAGGATATGGTAGGCAATACCCGAAATTTCATCGTTTTGGCAAACTTCTTGTAAGCTCGCATCCATTCTTGGACTCCTGCCTAATAGTTGGTCAGTCGTCAATAGTAATGGGAAAGGAGTTGTAGTACTTTCAATCAACCGTTTGGGATAGTTACTCAGAGAGTCAACAATAAAAACAGTATACCAAACCCTTTTGGAGATTTCCTTCTGGAAATTGACAGCACCATTGGGATCATCTTCAATAACATCCAGTTTTAGAGATTTCGCAGTTTCTATAGCAATTTTCAAGAGGTTTTTATTCAATTGGAAATTACCGAGTGCGTTGAAGCACATTGTCATCACCGAATATATTTGAATTGTACGAATGTCGGGTTTCTCCAAGCAACCGGCTCTCAAGAGGCAATCCAAAGATGACCGGAATAGAACTCTTGGGAATTCACTTATCTCACTGTCAGAATAAGCTAAACTAGATTTGAAACTATCCCCTCCAAAATATATACCTGTACAGAGCACTGCATAGAATAAGGACATCCAATAGTAATAGTCTTTCGGCGACTCGGCTTTCAAGCCATGATCCTTGAAGTACAACAGGCAAGTTTCATCAACCATAACTTGAGTCGTCCAAAACTCATCATGTTCTTTCATAAACAAAGTTGGGACTATACCATGATGTAGAAAAGTTGTATAATGACATGCATAATTGCAAATGATCTGCGATGAACTCAGAGTTAGCTTTGGGACTAAATGTTCCAACAGAACATGATTTGCATCTCTATTTTTGTTCAAAGAAACAGATAGGTCATCTATCGGCAACAATCCCTCAATATGGGTTGCTCCAAAGGTCAATGATCGTAACGAGTAAAGATACTGTTCTATATTTGCAGTTCTGAATAATGGAGCGTCACCAGATTTTGATTCTGTGGTCAAGTTGGAATTACTCTTTTCCTCTCTTGACGGGTTACTCTCATCATTTATTTGAAATCGAGACATCCAGCTGGCTGGAAGTTGAGTTTTGTGACGTCGCAATGGGGCCAAACCAGTCTCTGGTAACGAGGTTGGCCGACGACATTCGTGTGGAACTTTTCTTCGAACACAGTTGGTACAAGGTATCTTTTTGTCACATTTGACTTTTCTTCGGGTGCATTGCATGCAAACCAACGCCTTCCGTTTGTTTCCTCGAGGTATTCCCACTGTCGAGTCCATTTGGGATACTGTTTATGGAAATGTGTACTAATTATTCAAGGAATTTGGTGTAGTTAGCAAACAAACTGAAACATGATCAATCCACAGATATATTGAGATGGTTCTATCAATTATTTTTTTGTATCCGTCAGTCCAGCCAGATGCGCGGAGATCGCCCGGTTGCCCCTGCTTTTCCCGAGGAGAATCTGGAATCAGGATAACTCCGGCTATCAAAAATCGGGCTATTCACGTCGTTTCTACGATATACAAAAGCATTGTGTTATTAATAAAATATATACGTATACAAATGAAACGATATATCTTACAACTGCATTAATATATAAGCTATAAAATTGCGACAAAAAACAGATGCACTAGTACACCCCCTCCAAATAGGGATCGAAGTAAGGGCCCCATTCTTTCTTCCAAGTAGACTTAGTGTCTTCGTCAACCCAAGCGGCATCGATCCCATTGAAACAGAACTGTTTTAAATCAGAGATTGTGCAATCAAAACAGTCAACCATCATCATCCAGGCCTTCGTTGGATCAACGTTATGCAAAGTTGGGTCATCAGTGTTTGGATGTACTTTCAATCCACTAGCGACCATCTGTCTGATTGGGTGCTTTTGAGCCCATTCTTCAGGCTTCAAAGTTCTCAAATAGTAGGAGTTTGTTGGAACCACCGTAAAGATCTTGTTTTCTCTGATACATTGTGATAATAATTTTGGATTATCGACGATTGTGTAACCGTGGTCGACTCTATCGGTCTTAAGCGTGTTCACCACGAAATCAACGTTCGTCCAAGAGGTACCAAATTCACCGGCATGAGCAGTTATCTTCAATCCGTTTTGTCTTGCAGCTTCAAATGTTTCTTTGAATAACTGTGGAGGTCTGTCCGTCTCTCTGTAGTCGATACCAACACCGATGAAATCTGGATGTGGGTGATCCATCATCATCTGGAGCATTTCAATGGCAAAATTAGGGTCAGCCTCTCTATCTATGGCACAGATACACTTACTGGTAATTCCGTGACTGTTCTTCATATCCGTTATAGCGTCAACGATGGCTTTTTGGGCAGTCTTATAAGGTATCTTCGATTCGTGGACACAACCCGTAGGATTCCAAAAAAATTCGCTGTACATCACGTTGTGAGTTCTTGCATCTTCTAAGTATTCTTGAACTAATCTATAAATATCCTCTGGATGCTTGATCAACAGCGAATCTAAACCCCTGAACACTCTTAGAACGCCAACAGGTTTCTCACCTCTAACGTAAAAGTTTTCAATTTCTTCCTCAGTGAAAGGTAAACCTTGTCTTCTATTGAAAAAATGTAATGTTTCCTTACGAATTGTGCCATAAAGATGACAATGAAGTTCAACTTTAGGCATATCATGGCAAATCTTTTCCAGTATTGAGTTCTGCTTTACGGTCATCGTTTTAATTAGCTAAAAGGGTGATCTGAAGATGCTCAACACCAAGGGAAACACAAACAGCCCGGGAGAAAAACAGCCCTCGGTATTCTGCTCAATATTTATGAAAGAAAAAAAGAGAACCTGGCGATCTCCTAGGTAGTAGCTAGCACATATAGCTTCATTGCTTTGCTTCAAGACCGAATTGCTGATAGAGATGGTGTCAATCAAATATTATATTTCCTCCCTATCGCAATCGTAGCCGCACAGAATTCACTTTCGGCCGAGGTAACGAAATCACTCACAACAAGGCGGCGCGAAGCGCGGACCGCCTCGAGTCCCGATTTCATTCTTGTTCGCCGTGAATTAAGGCTTCAATGCCCATGGCTATATAATATATAACTAAGCCTGTAGACTGTTAATTGAAGTCAGGGCTCTATCTTGGCAAGATAATAACCTCGGCCGAAGGCGGAAAGACACATGGGCTCTCACAAGACTCAGGAAGGAGCCTGATGTCAAAGGGACCCCAAATGAACTGAACAATAGCAATTTGAAACATATTCAAAAAAAACCATTGGCGCTATCTTCAGATATCAATTTTTAGACTTCTACTAAATAGAACCAACGGCGTCCAGTCAACTACAATTATACAAGAGCGGTCATACAAAATTTGAACAAAGAACATATATTAAGTACACATGATAACTATCTAAGATATGCAGATATGCTTTACAAACATCAAATGCAGCTCTCATATTCGGCAATTAAATCATCCCTATTTAAAGAATTCGTATATGCAACTTCGTCAGCAGCGGTATAGGCCTCAAGTAACACATCCCAAAATTTATGAACGTCGAGGGACTCCAGCACAGTAACCCCAGATCCATCGTCCAATATTTGCATGACACCATCTACACCTTCACCAATTAGGACGTCTAGCTTGTGTTTTGAAGATGTCAGTTTCAGGTCTTCGCATCCGTAGAATTGTAAAAGGGCAGCAATGGCAACCACATCGTGTGCACTAGGACCTTTAAAATCAGGGCCCCTTCTTGCTTTGATTTTGACGTACATGAAGTTTAACAACTCGTAAACCAGACCTCTAAAATTTGTAGCCGATTCCACATCAGAAGCATTCAACAATCTGGATCTGACGTCTTGGTCAGCAACACAGGATGAAGTCAAATCAAGGGGAGACAATATGGTACGCTCAGACAATATCTCATCAGTCAACACATTCTTAGCTGCTAATGGATCACAAAGAATGTTGAACTCCGTATTACCATTCTTGTTAAATTTTTTAAAACCTCCCCCCATTATCGTTAAGTATTTGATCTTAGTTTTCAACTCAGGATATTTACTGAAAAACTGTGAAATGTTTGTTAGTGGTCCAATTGCAGCGATGTTCAATTCACCGTTATATTGCTCGGTTAGAGATTTCAAAGTTGGGAAGAATTCTTTTGGATCATTGGCCTGAATCCGAGCTTTAGGAAGCAACTTGGAACCATTCAACCCAGTTGCCCCATGAACCTCAGGACAGTACTCAACATCTCCCTCTAAAGGGTGACATGCCCCAGGGTAAACAGGTATATCTGTCTTATTAATGGTAGTTAAAAATCTTAGAGCATTTGAAGTGGTGTTCTCCAAGGAAACATTTCCGTATGATGTAGAAATACCTAGTAGGTCAAAGTTGGGGTTCCAAGATGCCAAAAGAATTGCCATAACGTCATCTTGACCAGGATCACAATCGATCCAAAGAGGAATCTTGCCGTTCACTGTCATTTTGCTAAATATCTGTTCTTGTATTCCACAAGTTGGTGATGTACATCAAAGGACAAGAGGAGCTACCGTGATAACCAATTGTATATATAAAAATCTCTTCAACATCGATTCAACTTAGCCATAGCGGATCGCATGCACCGATCCGTGAAGCTCGTCCGAACGGTTGGATCCTTCGGGCTCTATCCGGTTTAGGGTAAAGCCGCAGAGGGATAGCGTTTTTTTTTTTTCTCCGACTTTGTGTCACCGTTGTAGCTTTGCAGAATATCAGGCTAATGAGCCGAAGACCCCGCACAGTATATACCATCTTTATATATTGTCCGCCAGAGATGCCAACGCGTATATGAGCAGCTTCCCGGGCGTGTTTACAGCAGGAGCGGAGATGCCATATTAACGATTCGATTTCGAGCAAAAAATTAAAATTTAAGTTTCGCATCCAACGGTATTTCCATGACCGCTGTCGCTTGGCAGTTGAAAGTTCTTCCGTTTTAACTGACACATTTCCACCAGTTTCATCAGTGAGTACTTCTCAGTTAAAGTGACCAAACATAAACATATTATACATCTTGTGAGAACTCAAGTAACCTGCGGTATATTAATGAAAAACGAATAGGAATGGATAGCTGATGGTACCCTAAGCTTACACTATTCAAAAAGAAAAAAAAAAAAATCAAAAAAAAGAAAAGAGGAGGGCGACAGCCGTATGCCCTAAATCAGAAAGTCGGCCGAAAATCTACCTTATCAAACAGACTTTTTATTCAAATTTGAACCCTACCATACAGAAGTAGGATCCCAGTCAAAAAAAAAATGCATTTGTCGTTATCAAACTGTTATCTAATTTTTAAGCCTTCAGAGTCATGATAATATAAATGAATCTTACGATTGATTAATTAAATTGATTAATTTTGTACAATATATATAGAAGGGTCTTTACTTTCATATCCAAACCATTCCATTCCAGAGAAATATCTTCTTAACATCAGAGCACCATCCAACACCTAATCACATTTATTCACCATGTCTACCGAAGAAAAAGTCGACTTCCACGAAACAGGATCATCTGAAAATTATGAAGATGAAGCAAAACTGATGATCAACAAAAAGAAAATGTTCCTAAAAGTTGATTTATGGGTGCTAACTATCATGGTCGTCACCTATTCCATGCAATTTATGGACAAATTAGCATTATCTGCTGGTGCCATTTTTGGTGTTAAGACAGATTTGAAGTTAGTTGGACAACAATATTCATGGTGTTCTTCTGTGTTTTATTTTGGATACTTACTAGGTAACTTCGTTGTTACAAGATTGGTCCAAGTTGTGCCAATTGGTAAAATGGTCGGTATTGCCGTTTGCTTCTGGGGTATCATCTTAGCTTGCTCAGCTGCATGCCAAACTTATGGTCAGTTAATCGCCTGTCGTTTCCTACAAGGATTGTTTGAATCTGCAATTTCCCCATCTTTTGTGTTCATGACTTCCATGTGGTGGACCAGAAGACAACAACCAGCCAGAACTGGTATGTGGTTTGCAGGTAATGATATCGGTGGTATTGTCAGTTCTTTTGCCGCTTTTGGATTGGGTCACATTACTGGAGGTGATTTAAACCCATGGAGATACATTTTCATTTGTTACGGTTGCGTTGCCTTTCTATGGAGTTTCTACGTTATTTTCTTCTTACCTGATTCCCCACAAAAGGCCAGATTTTTGACTCAAGATGAAAAAGATTATTACAAAGAAAATATCATTCAATCATACGTTTCACCAACATGGGATTGGCAAGAGGCTAAGAGTATCTTTATGAACTTACACTATTGGTTCTTACTATTCTCAACTGCAGTTGCCATTCTATCCAATTCCGGTATGTTGAGTTTCGGTTTTATTGTCTTGAACAGTTTTGGTTTCACTTCTATCCAATCGACTTTGGTCAACTTGCCAGCTTCTATTTTAGCTTGGGTCTTCATTGCAGGTACTGGTCAAGTCTGTTCCCGTTGGACGAACCAAAGAACCAACATGATTATCGTTTGTTGCTTGCTTTCTGTTATTGGTGGCTCGTTGTTATATGCAGGTGAGAGCAAAGGTGTCAAGCTAGTTGGTTTCTACTTTGTTTCAGCACAACCAGCTGTCTTCCCATTATGTTTATCCATGGCTGCTTCCAACTTTATTGGTACCACTAGAAGATCAATTGTGAATAGTTCCATCTTTATTGTTTACTGTGCTTGTAACATTGGTGGCCCTCAACTATTTAGATCTGTCGATGCTCCAAAATACACATACGCTTTCAGATCTTGGATTATTTGTTATTGCTTGGGTATCTTTATGGCCATTGTTATTAAAGTTCATGCAATCTACACCAACAAGAAACAAGATGCTAAGGACCAAACTGCTGTGGCAGAAGGCTCAGAGGAAACATGTGATCCAACTTTCAAGTACATGTACTGATCGAGCTCAGCTAATGTGTTTAATTATATGTTTACGTTATTTTTTTTTTTCATTCGCCCCAACATGTCTCTAGATATTTTACAGTTCTTCTGAACCCCTTTCTCTTTAGCGCTATATTGCCATAATTATAGCTCAGTAGGGTGTTTTAAACTAATTAAGATCTTAGCTCCTAATACGGAATGAAAAATGTCGCCCAAGTGCCGTTAGATGGTGCACAAATTGATGGACGAACGCGGTAAAAATTAATGAATATAGCCACAAATACCAAACGCTTTTTCTTCGTGATCTTATTCATTTCGAAAAACGCTGATTACAGACCTTCGCCTTATTCATTAAGCGAGACCCTCAAGTTCACTAAGAGGAAATGACACTACACTCAATAGAATGGGAATCCGGGACTAAACCGCTTAAAAACACCCTCTAATAAAACAACACATTTTCGGTTTTTCGTTTTATTTTTATTCGTAACCGTGGTGATAGCAGCCATTTGGACCTATCGTGTAGCTTAGAAGGAAAGGAATTCATTATACTTAAATTCAGAGCAAGCAGGCGCATGCTAATAAACAACCAATGATAGTAATCATTCTATACTCATGCCAGGGGTCATGATTTATTGATGGATTCCAAACCGCTTATCATTCTCAGCCATTCGGGAAGATGATCCACCCATATGAATTGGAACCTATTGTAGATAGTCCATGAGCAGAAAACATACATTAGCATCCCAGACGAAAAACCGTGAGCTTGGAAAAATATTCGATTAGGTAAAATGCCTGCAGCGCATTATGAACGCTTCAGGATATCACAAGATTTATACCATGTACATATATATACATAACTCCCATCTCCCGGGTTGAAACTTGATGATCGGGTACTTATATGTTGTTCACGATATGGAAATCTATTGCCTGACAACCTAGTGAACGAAAAAGTCGAAAAGAACAATAGGAGGTCGCGACCCACGACTCACGACTCACAGCCAGGGTAATCTGATGAGACAGCGCAGTCATTTTTAGCCGACTGACCAGCTGATTACAATTTGCACTTCTGACAGCTGTTGCTGATAAGAGGGAGACGATGAGTACTGGACAACATCCAGCCATTGATATCTTTTATCATTGCGATGTGTCGATTTCCCTCCTTTGAAAGAACATTATATATTACATAGCATGTCCCTTTAGAAAGGAGCCTGTTAAAGTAATTATTACAATTACTCTATCGATTGATTCCAGGAAAATATAAGTTAATATGTATTCGTTAAAGTCGAGTATTAACTTTGTAAATCCAATTTTGAATGGTTAAAACGAAGAAGGAAAAAGGATAGAATAGATTCTCAAAACAGGGAGAGGATCTATTCTTAAATAGTAAAAGAGTTTGTTTCAGAATATAATTAAGTGTTTCAGAACAACAAAAAGTGGCCTAAAAGGGTCGCGTTACGAACACTTAAGAGAAAAATAAAAGGTAAAAGTAAAAGAAAAAGCACTATGGAGTGTCATACTCATAACAAAGCCAAGTACCAAGTCCCTTATCACGTATGCGTAGTTTTTTCCAAGTTTATCCGAATCAGGAAGCCATGACCGTTGAATCAAAGAAGGTGAACATTGCGATCGATAGAGGTGGAACATTTACAGATGTTATTGAAATCATTCCTGGCCAGGAAAACTTTTTTTCAAGTTATTCTCAGTTGACCCAAACACCTATAAAGGTATGATTTCATTCTCGTTTAAGATTTCCTTTGCACCATTCAGGTACGAACTAACAAGACTTTATGATAATATAAATAAAAATACAGATGCTAATATTGAGGGTATTAGAAGAGTTATTGAGCACGTAACTGGTACAGAAATCCCAAGAGGCACACTCTCGACGTTTCACCATTCGCATCCATCATCAGGTTAGGGACAACTGTGGCCACTAATGCTCTATTGGAAAGGAAGGGAGAGATAGTGGCATTCTTAACCACGAAAGGTTTCAAGGACATGCTACATATAGGTGATCTGTCTGATCTTTTTAAACTATTTGTTCAAAAGCCTGGTGTCCTGCATGAGACGGTAGTCGAGATCGACGGGAGAGTCACTTTAGCAGCGTTTCCTGAAGGGCATCAAGAGAAGGACTTCAAAGATTACTTAGATGGCACAAATTTTGTTGAAGGCCAAACTAAGGAAGTTATTCAAGTTTTAACTCCAATCAGTATGGAAAGTTGATGAACTTGTCAAACTCAAAGCGGAAGGCCTTGAGTCTATCGCAATCTGCTTAATCCACGGATACAACTTCCAAAGACACGAAAAGAAATTGAAATCTGTTGCTGAGGAGTCAGGCTTCAAGTTTATGGTTACATCTCATGAGTGAAAAGTATGAATGTCCTTGCGTTTGGAAGATCAAAGATTACACTTGAGGACGGGAATGAAATTGCCTGTTTTGCACATCTTGATACCATTGCTGGTGGCAGTTGCGCCAGTTACATGGAGCCAGGGTATGAGTTCAAGCAAATATGACTAACACCAAGATAACTGATTCTGAGGTTTTGGAGAGTAGATACCTTGCCGTCTTGAGAGACTGGTCTATCAGATGCCGTACTGGTGGTAGATGTTTCAAGGTGGTGATGGTTTGCAAAGAATTACTGAATTCACCATTACCGTCGTGTCAATGCCCCTTATAATTGTTGTGGCGGTGAAGGGGGTGTTCGTGGTGAGACATTATATGGAAAGAAAACCTGATGGCACAACAAAATGGATTCATTTAGCTGGATTTACTCAATTATCTATCCAGTCCGGTGATTTGAATAACGTTAGAACTCCAGGATCAGGTGGCTACGGTTCTCAACAAGTATCGACTGAAACTTCAGATAGTAGATTTAAAACGGATTATAACCAATCATTTTCGTATGTACCGCTAGCTGGAGGTAGACTTGGAAACATGGTGAGTGTTGTAAATTTTTTACAGTAATTTAATTAATATACATTACGTTAACGTCGCATAGAGTTTTTGTTTGTTTTTTTATATATAACACTTAACAATTCTAATTTGGATTTTGATATATATTCTGTTTGAGGATAATGTTGTTGGTAATTATAACGTTGTCGTGAGTGTAGGTTGTTGTATCTAACGTTCATTTTAGTAGAAACCGATTGAACTAAGCAGAAAACAATGATTTGGATGAGATTTGAATCAAGTGAGCCTTTAAAACAAAACTTGATAAAGAAACTTATACACGGATAACTTGTACTTTGAAATCCTTCGTAGAAAGATGGACCGTTTGCTTAAACAACAGAACATATTCATAAGGTATAAAAATAAAGTGAGGTGAGCCACACAATATAGTGTGAGCTTTACACCTCTTTGGTTTCCACGATGACCTGCACCTTGGCATCAACATCACTACTCTCACTATCAGTCTTAGCATCATGCTCTAGAGCATCACCCAACTGAGTTTGTGTAAGCTCATCTTTATCGAAAATGAGAGCAATCTCCTCAAGAGAATACCCTCTCGTCTCAGGGAAAACAAAGTAAATAACGGCAAAAATAATCACTTGAAGACCTAGATAGATGACATAGTACTTCCACCCAATAGAAGCTAAAGCAATACCATTAACAAAAATATTAAAGAACACCGAGGAGTTAAGGGCAAACATTGAAAAGAATAAACCTTTGGATCTAGTGTGCTGTGGGAACAACTCCGAAGGGTATGATGTGATAAGTGGGGCGTATGCTAAATCGTACATACCATAAACGATGAAGATGAAGACTATAATTCCTGATCCAACAGGTTTACCCTGTTCTTCGTATAGAGCAGTAATCGTTGTCAAGCCAATGTAACCGATGAACAAACCGGCAGTGGCGATCAACATTAAAGTCTTACGTCCAAGTAAGTCCACTGACATAGCACCACAGACAGCAACAATGAAATTAAACAATTGAATGCATGCATTTAACAACGTTTGTTTCCAAACTTCTGTGATACCAACGGAAATAAACACCGAACTTAAGTACGAGCTGACAATTCCACTACCGTTCCATTGGGAGGCAAATCCTAAAAAGCAACTAACGAATAGTCTCTTTCTATTTCCGCTTGTTGAAAACAACGACCACCAGGTAGTGGCATTGTTCATTTCTTGAACTTTCAAGGCTTTTTCAATTTCCTCCATCTCAAATTCAACCAAAGGAATGTATTTGTCCTCATAGCCGGCATGGAACTCCAAAAGAATCTTTTTCGCCTCATCTAGACGACCCCTTGAAGCTAACCAGCGTGGACTTTCAGGAGACCAGATAAATACAGGCATTAAAAGAGCAGGAAGCATAACCTGTAAAGCCAATGGAATTCTCCAGGATGTGTTTCCGGCATAATCTCTCGTACCATATACAATCCATGCGACTAGTAATGAACCTAAGTAGAACATCGAATGGTAGGCTGCACCAAACTTGCCTCTTTGTGTTGGAAAAGCTATCTCATTAATGTAGATCGAAGCCGCATAATTGCAAGCGGCACTACAACCCGTTAGGACACGTCCCACAATGTAAGCGGCTTGGTTTTGAGCAGATGAAGCTACAATGGCACCCAAAAAGATCAAAATGACAGTCAACAAAACAACAGGTTTTCTACCATAACGCTCACAAATCGTTGGAATGAATAAGATGATAGCACAGGTTCCCACAAAAGGACAGGCGTTTATGAAACCTAGCCACGATCCTGTGGGTTGGTTAAAAAACTCTTTCCAAGCAGTTAAAGCTTGCACAGCATTCGTAAGAGCCGAATCATAACCGATAGCTGCAGCGTACAACATATAGTTGATCACGATGATATTCAGTTTGACAAGATTGGGTCTCTTGTACCATGGGCGACTTTCGTCTGGTAGAATATCGGCAATTTTATCACCAGCTGAGTTGTTAGGTTTTCCCATGATTGTTAACGATGAAATAGACGACTAGTGTACTGGTGTAGCGTAACTGAAACATTCATCGACGAAGGAAAATATGCTGATATTTAAGTAGCACAAATGTTTAAATGCTTGGGAAACATTTGCGATCTTTCCAGTCTTATCAAAATACAAACATGCTGTAACTTGTTGATCTCCCTCGGAGGAACGCCAGGAACACGAGGAACCAAGAGCGGATCTGAATTCACAGCTTATAATCTTCAGGGTCGCTTTTGGAGATCCGACAATGGTGCACCCTCAGTCGAGGCGCGGTTTCCCGCCAGATAAGTGTCTGTGATATTTCAGTTGCGGAATCTTCGCGCTTCAATTCCCGACTGCCGATTGACCCCCACAGTATTCTACGTTACTATGGTCCGTTAACAAGAGTTGCCCTAATCGCCTGTTCCAAATTTTGATCTAGAAAGAAGATATATAATGACCCGTGAAGATTTACCTATCGTCAGATATAGCCTAAAATAAAGAAATATCATTGAAATCTTAACTCTGGATCTGTAATTGAGGTGGACCCTTTTCGCTTCCTTAAGACCTTTCTCACATCTTTCGCACTTCTATATGATATCAGGCAATAACGAGTCATAGCTCAACATCACGGCAGTGGACTGCAGCTTATCGGGGTTTAATTGGGACAGTTGAAAAATCATATTATCATGTGTGACATACAAATGCAGAGCGGCACACCGGTAAGAACTAGAAATTCATGAATTATAAATTATATAATTGCGGTAAAAGTCAAAGTAAAGATCATGCTATATGTGATGCCGTTCACGATCCGCCAGGTTTCACTTTCGTGCTAAAATTTGGGAGAACTCATGTCGTTTCTTCGAAAGGCAGAGCCATGAATGCAACGCTTCTAGTCGCTATATTTCCTCATAGGGAAAAAGCGCTAAAGAGATCGTGATAGGGAACACTGCCTAGTTATCGTCGAAAGTCCGCTGGGGAAATTTATCTATCTATATTATATATATATATATAGTTTACTCTACTGCACCCTTTGCACCATTAGATTTCCATTATCTGGTTTTATTTAAGTACCATAGACATATAGAGCGCATTTATACACTACAACTACGCACCATAACCACGATGTGGTTTATAGGATCCTTTTTAATGTTGCAGAGAAGCAACCTAGAGAAACTTTGACATCAACACTAAAACTAATGCGGAGAAAGCGTGGAAAAATAGATCCTTATAATTCTATCAGATTTGGCATTAATTGGAAGGAACCATATAACTCTATTCGATAAAGGCTTTTGAATGTATGCTATGATCCACATCGCTAGTTTAGTTTTTCCTGTTGTTACTAACTTATTTCTCAACTTCAAAGTTGGTTTGTATAGAGATAGAAAAATATCATTGTCTAGATAACCTGCTTAAATTTTTGATCTCCGACTTTCTTTTCGCTGTCATCAGAATCAATTCCGACAGCGATTGCGTCAATGGTGCCTTCAAATGCGACTTCAGGGGACAGGTTCGAACATGGTCCGTGATAATACTTATACTTGTAAACAAAGAAATATATAAGGGACAGAATCCAACAACCACACGTGATAACAACAGTATAATTCATAGTATCCTTTTCAACATGTCTACTTGTTGGGAACATGCAAAGCACCAAGATGAAAGCACCCCATGCAACTGCAGTCCATGAAACGAATGGAGACCAGAAATCACCAAGATAAAATTTACCCGGTTTGAAGCGTTTCTTCCCAGTAGTCAATCTTAGTAGGATTGGGGTACACCAACTGACATAATTTCCGCTGACACATAAACTGAATAATGCTACAGATGCCGCAGAACCAGCCAAACATAGACACCCTAACATCAAAGCAATGATGGAAGCAAAAACTACAGCTCTCAGTGGTGCATGGGTTCTCTTATCGACAACCTTGACAATCTCATGAAATGGTAAGCCATTATCTCTAGCAAATGCCCAAATTTGTCTAGATAAAGCGGTCAAAATAGATGCAGCGCATAACCACTGACAAGCGGCTGCAATGGAGAGTATCGCAATTGCCCATTGCTTTCCTAAATTATCATAAATAATCTGGGCAAAAGGAAACCCAGTTCCAGTGGCTAATGTTGTAGAGATATCAGGGCTCATACAAGCGACTAAACAAAGAATACAGAACCAGCAGACAATAGCAACAGTGGAGACAGAAGTAATGATGCCCAATGGAACACCTACTGTTGCATTTTCGCACTCTTCTGAACAGTGAATACACGAATCAAAGGCACCAATACTCCAGACTGCAGTCATCATGCACAACATGAAGTTCCATCCTTTATTCCAATCACTATAGTTATCAACTTGACCAAATATAAATGATCCGTGATTGAATTCACCTCTGGTTCTAATTGTACCTATTGGGAGTGCAATGAAGAATATTGAAAACAAAATAGTATTCAACACTCCTGAAACCGTTTGTAGTCTACCACTGTTCTTAGCACTCAAACAGGTACAGCACATCTGGGAGAGAACACAAGCTGCAAAAACTGCGTATATTTTGCCATCTGTTATCTCAAAATCACCATCCTGTTGAATGTAGACTGCAGCAAGAATCTCTTCAGCATTACCGTATGCAACCGAAACAACACCAGCACATAACGCCATGGAATTCGATAATCCGATGACAAAAGAAAGTGGAACCCTAATACTTTCAGGGGAATAGTAATGTGTCCAGTAGTATAACCCACCGGAAGTCGGAATGGCCGAAGCTAACTCGCTCATGGCTACAGCAATACAAAAGATAAAACAGCTAGCAATTCCCCACCCCCATAAGAATCCAGCTGGACCAGCTAAACAATAAAGCATTTTTGCAACGCAAAATTATTACACATGTTAGTAATAGGCAAAAATAAAGAACTTAGATATTCTATCTCTACTTACCAACAAGACCTGTCCCAGTCATGGAAGCAATACCAGGTAGAATACCCATAATGGAATAAGAGATACCGAAGACTTCATATATTTTGAAACTTCTCTTTAACTCTTGCTTGTAACCGATCTCAGCTAATAAATCTTCATCATTGACAGCATCACGGGCATCTATTTCTCGAATGTGAGACTGTTGCGAATAGATTTCCGATAGCCTTGATGCAATAGGTTTCATTGGAGGGATCTTACGATTCTAGGTGACTTTCAGACGTATATTATAAACACGGGATAAACAGGCCATTTGAGATTTCAACAAGTAAATATATATTCTTAAAATAATGTGTTATAGCTAGAGGGAAAAGACAGATTAGACTGTTTCTTGAAGGTGAGGCGCAAACAACTTCCTAGATCTTTGATAGCGTTATCTTAGATCTGCGAATTCTGCTAAATCGGGACTTCCTTCACTTTGGCGACTTAGTCAATCACCTATCTCTCTTTTTAAATAATAAAAAATTGCGCAATTTAATGAACATCCCCTGAAATCAGTGAAATTAACACCACCTTGGGCATAAAGATACAGATTCACAAATCTCAATTTATATGTGAGATTAGATTACATTTGTTTCCCCTGCCAAGATATATGGGTATGCAAGGCAGTTCGATCTCTAAATTACGTGCATACATGGTCTTTGTTTCGGCGACTGATTTTTGCCTCTTAAAAAACGAAAAAGAAAACACCTACCACAATCTCTTATATCAAAGTTCTTATATACAGAATGATTCGAGTTATCAATTAGGAAATTGAACTTTGCAGGCATAATGGTCTACTTGCCATCAGTAAATTTATTCACGCAGCTCGAAGCGCACTGACTAGCAATTTGTCACTTCCGGACACAGCGCTTTATCCATATCTCTCTAGCACTCCATATCAACATCACAAACAAGCTGGAAATTTTTTGCAAGGTACCAGTTGACCGACTTGCCTAACTGGTAGAATACGCATTAATGGCTGTTTAAGTGATGCAGGAGGGTGGGCCAGACCCTGTGATGAAATATGGGGTGTAAGGATGTTACTCTACCCATATATATACATAGCACATAGGTACTTTATTTCTTTCCTTTTATATATATCACTTTAGAGTTACTCTTTCTTTAATCTAACATAATATCAATTTAGTGAGTTGCACAACAGATTTCCAATCTTTTTCTTTTAATATGCAGGACCCACAGACTACATTTGAAGGAAATCCGATGCTGTCAAATGCAATCACCACTAGTGATCCAATCTCAGATTTGCAAGGTCGCCACGACGTGAACAATGGGAAGAGGCACTTAGGAGTGAGATGGTATCTATCGAGAAGAATGAAGCGTACGAACTCATTCCTATAACAGAGCTTAAAAACGTTTGAGTCTATATCATGTACAGTCGATGAAAGCAGGTTGGACAGATGTTGGTTATTATATTTGCTTGTGGAGATTGTAATCGGGAAACGGTTATTATAACCTCTCATTGAAAGTGATAATTGTCGTTGATTAATATACCATTTAAACGGCAACTATAAAATTTGTCCGTAAATAGAAAATCCTTTCATAATAATTAAAAGAAGTGATAATCTTAGGGAGTAGACGGAATGATAATAAAGGTCTGAAAAGATAGGTTGAAGTGTTAATTGAAAGAGGTGTTCTTTATGTATAGCTGTTCTTCATATTAGAGGCAACTAACGTAATCATTCTGGGGCGACGCAAAGTTAAAGTGAAGTCGTTAACAATTTTGATTTTCCATAACAATTATAACTTCTAATAATCTCCTGCAGTTGGAGATTACGTCGATCTTTCAATGTTTGCTTAGACTGCTACTGATTACCTCAACTCCGTTTTCATATGGCAACCGGTTATTGATGTGTATTCTGTCCTAATAATTTTGGGTGTTCATTTCTGCCATTAAATTTATCGATTCATTGCAAAAGTACCGTATAATCTTTATAATTATGACATTCGGGTTATATTAATCGGTAGAAATTATACTTGACGTTCTAATGGTATAATAATCCACCGTGATTAAACTTGCAGTAGAGTACTTAAAATAACTGTTCATTACTATACCTCTAATCACTATTTTCAGCAGCCACTATAATAACCCACATCTGTCCAACCTGCTTTCATCGAGTATACAACCTATTGTAACTCAAAATGAACCGCTAGGTTACGTAAACTCTGACTCCGTGCGTGTCAGCTTAGTTTAAGTTAGGTGCAACAAAATTCTCTAGCCCAAATTGACCATGAAACCCCAACTATCTAAAACCCCTCCTTAGTTAATGTGATGAAATATACGCGTTGCGGCTTAACCTACGAGTATATATTGTTATAACACACTAATTTATTTTGTACTTCTATATATCACTTTATAGTTCTTAGTTCCTTACCGAAACTCCTTAATATATACTATCTCCGTTGCACAACAGATTTCCAATCTTTTACTCTGCTACTCGAGCAACAGATTATATATATTAAGGGG
>JAJMAB010000123.1:0-38650 GCA_030564825.1 Ogataea sithepensis | reverse complement strand
ACACTCTTCCACTGTTCAGGTGCCCGCATGTTATGGACTCACAGCACCACACTCTCCCAAAACTTTCTGATGTTACCTAAATTGATCTGCAACAAGCAGTTAACGGATTATGAATTATTTCAAATAAACCGGTTTATTGGTCTCTTGATCTATATCATTCAAGCGCAGCATTCTATTTTTTTCTACCATCACACTGATAAAATGCATCCATTGACAGTTGAATCCATTTCTTCATTTAGAACCCAATTTAATCTTCGTTACGGATACTGGGATACACCCCCTCCCTAATAGATGTGCAAGGTTTTTCATTTTTCTTTTCTAACATTATTTCTTTTTTATAGGTTTTTACCTACGTAAGTAGGGTTTAGATCCTTTCTTCTACGGTAGAATTATATAGTTATATAGTATGATTTGTTAGACTGGTTACAAAGTAAGTCTTTCATTTTTATATAGCTAAAATTAAAATTTTACCCGAATATTATTGAAAAAAAAAAAGTGCTGATCAAGTAAGCTATTACGTCAGTTTAATTATGTTATGGATTAGGTAATATGGTTGTGTTGAGAGTCTGGGAAGGATCGATGAGAATCATAAGTGGTAAAGGACCAATGAGAATCAGGAGCCGGAACCGCGTGCTTCCGCGAGGAGAATCTCCTGTGATATAAGCAAGCATCTTTCCCTTGAAGTTTCTCTCTGAGAATGGAAGAAGTTTTTCGTCTAGAAGAGTAGACATAAGAGACATAAGAAGCAAGAAGACAAGAAGCTTTAGAAGTTTATAGTTACTTATAGTTACGCTAGAAGAAGCTATCTTCATAGAATAAAGTTTCATCCTTTAGTATTCAACCAGCGATCTGTCCGCTATTGGACGAAGTCGTGTTGAGAGACACTCTCCTATCGTAGGAACAAAGAGTCACCGACCAGGGACTCCTGGAAACTGGCTATAAGTTCTAACAACCCTAAGATCCGTTAAAAATGATATAACGGATCCTAGGGTTGTTAGAACTTATATTATATAATCTACTTAGTCAGCATAGAGGAGTGTCTTTGTCCCTTACCCTAATGAGAGGACTGTTCTCTTCAAAGGGTTTGATGGAATTATATGGCTGGCATACCAACGCAGAGAATAAACATTTATTGTTGTTATCATTATTATTATTGGGGTTGGTATCTCATTTATCGGAGAAGGAACCCCAACTCCAGTCCATATACACTACTTACTCTTCTCTATATAACACACAAAAAAAAAAAAAAAAAAAAAAAAAAAAAAAAAAAAAAACACACAGATTTCAGATCTATAATAATAATAATAATTTATCTAATATTCTCGTCATTCGCCCATTTATTAGAGCGATAGACCTATAAGTGAACTATTTAAGTTACATAACCTTATTTAACTAACTGGCCTCCGACACAGCAGAGAGGACCACCTGACCCCACAATGAAGAATACCTTTTTGTGGTATCGTTTCTGTTTCGATGAATTTTCTAGTACCACTGAATTCGCAAGGTCACCCTGGGTGGACAGTTAACCAGATATCTATCATCTGGAATTTCTCCGAGCTGCATTAGAAATCCCTATGGGTTGAAAGGCTTTCTCCGCTTGCTTCTGGCTTTTTCAGATCTTGGCCTATAAGTACTTCCCTTTACTGGCTGTGGAGAATAATTGTGGTTTATTTTTTTTTTGGAAACTTGTTTATTTTCATTAGCTTCTGGATGGTCACCTAAGGCGGACAGTTGACCAGATATCTCTTCTCTCATCTGGAATTTCTCCGATCGACATTAAAAAAGCCTCCATTTTGGGGGAAATAGTATTTTCCAGCTTCCATCTGTCTTATCTTTTTGATTTAATCTGCTAAAAATATTTCCTTTTTCCCTTTTTTATATAAAAACATCTAACTTAGCTTATCACTTTGCTGTCAAAAAAAAAAAAAAACTAAATTCAGAAATTATAGCTTTATACGTTTCTTGTAGCCCAGAATAAAGATTTAACATGATAAAAAAGGGGCTTTTCCGTCAGAATGAAGATTTTTTAATGGGTCAATTGTAAATAGTTCCAGTTGCCAGAGAATATTCATTCATTATCATTATTATTTCCTTGAGTGATGGGTCTTCCAGGCAATTATATTGTTATATTATTAATCACATCAATTAAGGGTGAAATACGGACTTTGAACCTGATACAGTTAATAATACGCTATTTCACTACCATTAATATTACAATTATGTTCATATATACACTATACTTACCGTTCTTTATATAGTATGTAGTTCTCAGATCTTGACTTATAATTTCCTTTAAAGATTGTGGAGGATAATTGTTTATTGTTATTATTAAATGATACGGGTTCCAACTTCCAGGAGGTGCACTTCTTGTGCGACTATTGAACAGACCTCTAGCCAGGGGTAAATGCCAAACCAGGGCGGTGCACCAATATGACCGACGCGTCGGTGAACTTTGTGGATCTCGAATTCTCGAAAGTTGAAACCGACGCAGGTGAAAAATATTTGGAAAATATTTGGAAAATCTTTGGAAAATGCGGAACAGGACACTACTTGTTGTGTCTTCGAGATGATCGATCTCTTCGACATCCACTACTCGGCAACAAAAAAAAGCACTGCTCTCACAAATATATCTCTGCACCCCATAGCTCAAGGTAAATTTTTTTTCAGAAGACAAGGTCACAGTTCTGATAGTATCTTGCTAATTTTCATTTTTAAAGCTTCAAGACCTTTTTCTTGTCACTTAAATTATCAACGTTGAATATTCTCAACAGTTGAGAAATTTATCAGAGAGGCTACCAACAAAAACCTGAATATACTAGTATTGACACTAGAAGTTAACATAACATCACCTGCTTTAGACAAAGATAATTATCCATTTCTAAATGCCTTCCACCCAACCATCATCATCTAAGCCTGGTGTTTACGTGGTTATTCAACTCTCGACAACTACCGATGATCAAAGTCAATTTATTTCAAAAGACTTGTCAGAGATTATTGAGATTGCTTGGGAGATGATAGATTCCACCACTTTAGCTGAAATTCATAGAGATTCTGTGCTAGTGAGACCAATAAATACACCAGTCAGTCCACTGTGTACATCCATAACGGGCCTAACTTGGGATAGTGTCAAGAACGCCAGTTCTTTGAAAGACGCTGTGGCCATTTTAGAGGAATCTATCAACACCCACATCATTTTAGAAGAGAGACCTTTTAATTTTGTGACGTTTAAAAGCTGGGATTTAAGAATGAAATTACCAAAAGAGTCGAGGGAAAAATCCATTCAGTTACCCCGCTATTTGGAATACCCTAGACATTTTGACTTGAAAAGAGAATTTATCAAATTCCAAGAGTCGTTGAACTATGAAACACTTGATAACAGCATGCTGAACCAGATCTCTCTAAGTCAAATTGTGACCGCATTGGACGTCGATCTCAGAAACTCAAAATCTACTTCTGACTCGGGCAGCGAAGTTAACCTATCCATTCCAAGAAGAGCTTCTGACACTGTTCAAATAATGGCCGAATGCTTGAAAGCCCTAATCAAACTTGCTCCGAACCACAATTCGATTTTGAAAAAACCTCATGATATGAACTTAGATTTAAACCAGTTTTATGCTGAGCAGTCAAGAATCTTGTACATGACTAATCTCCCTATTGACACTACTCAAAGCGAGCTTGAATCATGGTTTACGCAATTTGGCGGAAGACCGATCGCGTTTTGGACTGTCAAAACTCCTCCATCGTCTGAAACAAATAGTTCCATGTCTTCTATCAGCAACTTGTCTAATAGCAATAATAACAGCCGGAGCAACAGTTCTAATGGCCTAGCCGACAACGTTGGTAAACCAACGTGCTCTGGCTTTGCTATCTTTGCTACACATGAAGAGGCTATCGATTCTTTGGCCATGAACGGAAGACCTTTGAACGAAAAAACAATCGAGGTTCAGCCTTCCTCTGTTAGAGTTTTAGACAAAGCACAAGAAATTTTGACGCCATTCCCTTCCTCCAAAAACAGACCAAGACCAGGCGATTGGACGTGCCCATCATGTGGTTTTTCAAACTTTCAAAGAAGAACTGCTTGTTTTAGATGTTCGTTCCCAGCTGCATCTGCTGTTGCTATACAAGAGAGTATGTATGGCAACCCCAACAACAACTCTAGTAGCAATAATGGGAACAGTGCCAATATTAGTGTCAACGGCGCTGGAAATTTGGCTAATAACCAGACACATCACCAACAACATTCTATGCAACACAATACAAATAATCATATTTCTGATCATTCACTCAACTATCAAAATAACAACAATAGCTTAAATGGAAATTTGAATGGTCACCTTAATAATCAACATTATATTAACAATATGCATCCGCATACAAATAACAGACAGCAGAATCAGACTCATAAACAAAACCAGATAAACAACAACAGCAGCTCTTCAAATGTTCCATTCAGGGCTGGTGACTGGAAGTGTGTTAACGAGAATTGCTCGTATCACAACTTTGCAAAAAATATATGTTGCTTGAAATGTGGTGCCCCAAGAGTTCAAGCAGCCATCCTAAATGGTCACGCTCACAATGCTCACCATCATAACAGCGGTAATAATAATAATAGTAATAACAATAATGGAACAGGAAGCTCTAATAACAATTTAAAGCATCATCACCAGCACCATCACCAACAAGATTTTGTTATCGGATCTCCTGCATTCCAAGCTCAAAGAGCCTCAAATCTGATTTCGTTGCAACAACAACACGAACAGAACAACAACCAGAAAAATAACTTCAGATCACATTCACAACCGGCCACCGATTCTTTGACTGGTTCAACTTCGTCACTCCAACAACTTCATCATGGCTACAACTTACAGTCAGATTTGCACAGAACTGTTTCTTTGCCGCTGTCTCAGCAAACATCCCTTCCAAATTCTACAACAAATACTCCTGATTTTCAGCCACTCATTCCTCAAGCTGGAACGCCAAGTTTTTCAGGAGGAAGTCTTGATGATCTCAAAAGCCTAGCTAACAGAATTGGTGGGTTGAACTTGAATCAGCCACTACAACCGGTGTTCAATCAGAATATAACTGGGTTATATGGTGGTTTGGGAAATGGATCAATTTCGAACTTGAATATTGGGGATTTGCAGAAAGAATAGGGTGAGCGATGGTTTTGAAACTGATTTGAAATTAAAACTTTTATTTCTTATTAATCACGTGTTGCTATCTAGTGGTTTGCTGACTTTTAGTAATAGGTGTTGATTCATCGTGCTGTATTTGCTTTTCTTTTACTGTATTATTTTATATTTTTTTAACGTTTTTTCTGGCTTTTACATTTGTTCTATCATATTCATATTTATCTTTTTTTTCGTGGTTTTATTTTTGTTCAGCACCCTCAGAAGGTAATTCTTATTATTTATTGAGGTACATAGCTCCTACAAGAGATGGGAAAAGTTAATAAATAAATAAACAAATATATACATATATATATATATGCTTGTGTAGGTGTATGTTCTTTCAACAACTCAAATTGTAGGGGACTAATTGCACGAAAAAGCGTAAACGCGCGCGCGTCAGCAAAACACAGCAACAAAATCTGATGCATGCGCCCTCCTGAATGTTTACCCTGAATGGCTATATATGGTTGCTCTTTTTGGAAACCAAGAGATTTGAAAGCGATTAAATCGTTGCAAGATATCAGGATTTTCCTTAGGTTTCATCGTGAGGACGAGATATAATTACTGTCGTGGACCCGTTTGCTACCGGTGGTTGCGCTTGATCGAAGCTATTGAATAACCAAAACAATTTAAACTTTCATTAGAATGAATAACATACTTCTTGGAAACAAGACAGAGGACCCACCGGGTTATCCTCCTGCTCAAACACAAACAGTGTTTAAAGTTCAACTATATGTTTGTACCTTTTTGGGTGTTATAATATTTCTCATATTTTGCTTGACCAGATACAAGTTTCCTCTAGTATATTCAGTGAGACCATACAGGAACAAAATGATTAAACGGTTGCCAGACAACTTTCTTGGGTGGATGAAAGTTCTATATTCCATATCTAATGATGAACTGCTTCAAGTAGCTGGCTTAGATGCTTATGTCTTTCTTTGCTTCTTTCGCCTGGGAATCAAAATATTTTGTTCAATGACCGTCATAGGTCTTGTGATTTTGACACCTTTGAGATATGTTCTGACTGGTGATTTAGAGAATGATGAGCTTATTGTTTCATCATTTCTTCAGACTCTTGACAAGAGTGATAAAGGAGGTCAAAAACACCCAGATGCTGATACTACAGCATATTTATTTGTTTGCACTGTTTTCACCTACATTTTTACAGCCATTGTCTATTTCTTTTTGTTCAAAGAAACAACACATATTATCAATACCAGACAAAGATGTTTAGGATCACAAAGGTCAATAACGGATCGAACAATTGCAATCTCTAATGTTCCTCCTAGTTTGGAGGATGAAGAGGCGTTAAAGAATCACATTGAAACGTTAGGTGTTGGTAAGGTCGAGAACATTGCGCTAGTACACGATTATTCGGAACTAAACAAGCTATTCAACGAAAGAAAATCCGTTATTAGGGAACTAGAGCAACTATACTCATCGTTTTATGGTTTGGATATTAGAATTTTATCGAAGAAAACTACAGCATCCACTACTTTAAAAGTCCACAGATCGCTAGAAGGAGTACAACCCGGAGATATTGTTTATTCACCAAACCTAGAAGAGTTTCAAGAAGTTACTGATGAGTCCACCCCACTATTGAAGGCACTGGATTCGAAAAAGAGACCGAAACAGAGACCTACCCACAGATTGTCCATGTTTGGAGAGAAGGTTGATTCTTTTGATTATTATTCGAAAAAGTTGATAGTTTTAGACAAACAAATACAGAAGCTAAGGGCAAAAAACGAATTCAAATCTATACCTTATGCGTTTGTGACTATGACTTCAATGACAGATGCCCAGATGGCAGCACAAGCTGTATTTTCACCCAACGCTTTTCAATTGATAACTTGTTTAGCTCCCGCCCCTCTGGACGTGAATTGGGAAAACTTACTTTTAAGTGCCAAAGCTGTGCTTGTCAGAAAAAATTTACTTGAATTAATTATCATTGCTTTTAGTTGTCTATTGATTATGCCTTTGAGATATATTTCGTCCTTATTAAATGTTAACGCTATCAAGAAGATGTGGCCTGAATTTGGCGAGTATTTACTTAATCATGACATAATTAGGACAATCGTGACTGGTTTACTTCCTACTTATTTGTTCACCATTATCAATGTTATACTACCTTATGTGATCTCTTTTCTTTCAAATTTACAAGGATTAGTTTCTAAGGGAGATGTTGAACTATCAATTATTCGAAAGAATTTCCTATACATCTTCTTCAACATGTTCTTGGTTTTCACCTTATTTGGGACCTTATCTAGCTACAAGGCATTATTAACAGATACTACAAAGATTGCACCATTACTTGCCACATCTATGAAGAACTTATCTCTATTTTACGTTGACTTGATTTTGTTACAGGGTTTAACTATGTTCCCTTTCAAGTTGTTACAAATTGGTGATTTAGCATTTTTGTTCTGGCAGTACGTCATGTGCTCATCTTGGCAAACTCCTCGTGATTACAGGGATCTGTTCTATCGCCCTGCAATATTTGAGGTCGGATTAATCCTACCGCAACATATTTTGATTTTCATCATCACCATAATCTACTCCGTCATTTCAACTAAAATTTTAACCTCTGGGCTAATTTATTTTGTTTTGGGGTATTATGTTTATAAATATCAACTAGTTTATTCGATGATCCATCCTTACCATAGCACCGGAAAAGCATGGCCAATTATTTTCCGTAGAGTTTGCCTTGGTGTTTTCTTCCTGCAGTTACAGATGTTTGGTACATTAGCTTTAGAGCAATCTTTTATTCTAGCTGGTTTTGTGGTTCCATTACTTCCAATAACGGTATTGGTGATGGTATTCTTTAACAAGAACTATCAGCCATTATTGAATTATATTGCATTGGACGCTATCAAGACGTCCGGTCAATCTGTTCAAAAAGATAACGATGATCTAGAAGCTTTGCTAAATAACTCTAATATTACTGTGACGCATAATAATGAAGGAATGTTCGCACGGAGCCGCCGCCATTCAATGGCTTTAAGATCCCCTTCCCCATCCCCTCCCGATAGCATAACAAACCAAGGAGAAAATTCTTCGTCTGAAACTACTCAACCTAGTTTGAAAAAGAGAAAAAGCACAATCGATGAAGAAAGGGAAGCTACACAGTCTTATGTCTATCCATATCTGCTGGATACTCTTGAGGGACCTTGGATTGGATTTGTTGGCGATAATATTGATTCGGTTTACTTCTACGTTTCAAGTGATCGGGACTTTGATGATATAGAAGATGTGAGCGAGTTGGACGATGTGGAGATAACGTCTGTCATTGTAAGAAAGAGAAATACTACCATTGAATTTGATTAGCTGTGGTTTTTAATGATACCCCTACCACGTTTTTGTATTTGCAAACTTTTCAACAATTTCTTAATACTTAACTTTTTAATGCACTATTTATAAATTATTTGTTTATTATATCAAGAAGAAATATAGATATTAAACGTACGTAGGCTAATACATAGGCCAAAATAATAGGTGAGATAAAGTCTTAATTTGTGGCATCATAACATGACAACACCGACCCCACTCTTATGGACGGTATCATATTCTTTATTTTTGTCAATGCCACCTTTGATTGGGAAAGCTTTGTAGTTAAACAAGTAAAAGTTTAGGAAACCGTCACCAGGCCCGAACTTCAAATCTTTCAAGAATAGAACATTATCCTGTGAGGTGACGGCGTTGAAGACGTCAACATTATAAGTTTTCGATAGAATCAAGGCATCGTTGATCAAAGAATCCAATCTCTTTTGTAGCTTGGCATCGTCATTGAAGCCTTCCTCTAAGGCAACATCAGTGGCGTAGTAGAACAAGTATGCAATTCCTAGCTTGTCGTGTTGAGGGTTATTCAAAACACTAAATGGTAGCAAGTAGAAGGAAAAGAAGTCCGTGATTTTACCGGTAGATTCATCTTCGACAACATATGTCGCAATAACCTTGTCCGGTTCAGGTAGATCTTGTTGAGCTTGGCTACCCATGAACCAGTGCAAGCATTCCTCTCTGGTGAATACCTGGATCATATCAAATCTGGATTGATACTTTGTGTATAGGTCTAAAACTTGATCAACATCTTCAACCTTCATTTTCCTTAGACCAGAGGTCTTTGTTGTGGATGGCAGTGTGTACTTGGATATCATTTGTGCTTTTGTCATGTTTGGTGGTAACGAGGAAAAACCAACGTCGTGCAACTTTTCCCAGTTTAGTGGTCTATGAGTGTATCTACAAGTTGCCACTGGGCTAGGCAAGATGACACCAGCAGAATACAAAGCGTGCCAAATATCTTGTTTGTTGACTCTTCTCGTGATCTCTTTAATTAAAACGGGTGCTAATCTTTTGTCTCTCAATTTTTTATGAATGCACAAGAAGTTAATTTCCACACTTTTGATGTCTTTAGATCTGACCTTCAATATCGTTGGGATACCACTGATGAAAGCAACTAATTTACCAGTGCTCTTGACACGGACACCAACATGCCATTCTTTTTTCCAACCAGGTGACTTTAAGGCCCATTCAAAGAACTTGGCCGAGTAATCGAATCTGAAAGTTTCATCTTGGTCTTCGACGTAATGCTCATGTAACAATTTGTAAACTTGGTCCATTTCTTCAGCAACGTCCAAGTCCATAGTGACCCATTCAAAATCTTTCAATAATGGTAGGGGATCATCTGGAATGTCATCTGGAGTCTTTGATTGATCAATTGGACCTTCCTCTTTGAAAGTTTCATCGAACTTTGCCACCGGTTGAGTCTTCCAAAACTTGTACTCGCTCATCTCTTTCTTTTGGTTCTGGGAAAGCTCCTCACCCATGGCGAGCATCTTTAGCAGATCCTCGATGGTTTTCTTGTTTGGGGGTTGTTTATCGGCCATTTTATCACTAAGAACTAATTAACTATGAACACTTGTTCGGTATAGTCAAATTGAACTGTAAATGTTGGAAGTCCTTTAATTCCATTATATTCTGTTGATTTAACCCGTCCATGACTTTGGAGACATGGACAATATTCCACCGCATCTCGATTCCCACGTAACTCGTCGGCAGTGGTCAGTGGGCACATGCTACAAAAATCGACCTTTCCTCGTCCGGCGGTCGACGCAATTTCAAACAGTCAAGCAATTCATAGATCCGTGTATGACATAATAGATTACAATCACCACTGAGTGAAAAATTCCAAAAAAAAAAAAAATTCAAAAAAAATTTTTATGTAAATAAATTGTAAGGTGCTATATCAATAGAGTTTAACTAGTGATTTGCTTTCTCTTAAACAACAGAAAAGAGGACTTTTTCAACCAATAGATAGTAACATACACGATGATTTCTGCATCTTGCTGGGTTCCTAGAGGATTTGCCTCCGAATTTCCAGAGAAGTATGAATTGGATGAAGAAGAAATGGCTAGAATCGAAGAGATGGCTAAACTGCAAATCTCAGGTGCCAAAGCCGACTTAGAAGAGGCTGAAGAAGAAGAAGGACAAAATTCCACTACAATAGACACAAATAACTTTAAGTCCGAAATTGAAATTGACGAAGATTTGAAAGAGTACGATTTAGAGAATTATGATAATGATCCAGTTGATGAAAACGGTGAACCAATCACGATGTTCCCTGGTTTGTCGAATACAAGTGCGACGTACATCAAGAGATCCAGAAATGAAAATGGTGATAATGAGGAAGGAGACGAAGAAGAGGATGAAAACTTTGAAGGTGAAGAGCACTATATTTCATTGCCAACGGAAAAGGATCTTGCTGAGGAAAAAGCGGAATTACAAGTCTACCCAACGGATAACATGATTTTAGCCACCAGAACAGAAGATGACATCTCCTACTTGGATGTCTATATCTACGATGATGGTGCAGGAGCTCCATTGGGTGCTGAAGAAGAAGAAGGAGATAAAATGGATGCCGATGTGGCTAGAGGTTTCACGAGAGAAAACAACTTATATATTCATCATGATTTGATGTTACCTAGCTTTCCATTATGCGTGGAATGGATGAGTTTCAAACCCAACGGGGCAAATGATGATTCTAACATTGGAAACTTTGCAGCTGTTGGTACCTTTGATCCAACCATAGAAATCTGGAATCTTGATTCTATAGACAAGGCATTCCCGGATGCAATTTTAGGGGAGAACGAATTTGCAGACTCAATATCAAGCAAGAAAAAGAAGAAAGGTAAGAAGAAGGGCAAGAAGAGTACGCATGTGACGACTCACCACACGGATGCTGTTTTGTCGTTATCCCATAACAAGACTTTTAGAAACGTGCTGGCTTCGACGTCGGCAGATGCAACTGTCAAACTTTGGGATTTGACCAGTTGTCAAGTGGCAAGATCAATGAACCAAATCCACCAAGGAAAACACGTTTCATCATCACAATGGTTCCAAGATGCGTCAGGTGCCGACAACGGTAGCATCTTGTTAACTGGTGGTTACGATTCATACTGTTGTGTGTCCGATGTGAGAATTTCCGATGAATCTCAGATGTCCCAGAAATACAAAATTGGAAATTCAGCGGAAGAAGTTGAATCAGTTAAATGGGCCTCCAACGGATCCAGTTTGTTCTATGCAGGTACGGATCAAGGTAATGTTTATTGTTTCGATGCTAAGGTGCAAGGTAAGTCACTTTGGACGTTGCATGCACATGATTCCGGTATTTCATCTCTAGAATCGAATGCATTTTTGGATGATATTCTTGTGACTGGTGCAATGGGTGAGAAGTCCATTAAATTGTGGAAGGTGGATAACGCAAAGGGTCCATCAATGGTTCTAAGTAGAGACTTTGGCTGTGGTAACGTTTTATCAACGAGTTTTGCTCCAGATATTGAAGTTGCCGGCAATTTGGTGGTTGGTGGTGCAAGCTCTGGTTTGAAGATGTGGGATTCTTTCAGCAACAGATCTGTTAGATCGTCATTCAAGGATCAACTAAGAAACTTGCAAGTGCGGGCCAGAGAAGAAGCAAAGAAAGTGGGTAGAGCTTCAAGAATTGCTAGAAAATATAACGATAACTACGCCGAAACAGTGATGGAAGCCGAATTGGGCGATGCTGATGAAGATGAAGATGAAGGTGAAGACGAAGAACTCGAATAAACAAAGATTACTCTTACGAAAACAATCTAGAAATCTCTTTACTTGTAGTATACAGACATGCATTGTTTAGCGGCTGTGGTTATTATTTTCTTGGTTTATGTAATTAATTAGCTAATAAATATTAAATTTTGTTTTAACTTCTTGACCCTCGTACTTACTAGTTACTACTAGATAGATAGTAGATTACAAAGTATATTAAATAAACCTTTGCTCTTGAGTGACTGAGCCTTCATAAAAATAATATATACTATATAGAATGACACTGAGGAATCGGAGGATCCTGAAAAATTCAAATACAGCAGGTGAAATCACGTTGGGCAGAAGATGATTTTTACAGAGAAAAAACGGTAAATATAATGGCTGACGATAAATTTTGATAGCACTTAACTATGGGGGAGATATCAACAGGTTTTATAATTATCACTAGCCTCTTATAACCTGCCCAACTTGCCTTCATCGACTTATAATATATATATATATATATATATATATATGTTGTTTAAATTTTTTCAAAATTGAAATCGTAGTTTGCAGGGGAGCATTGTTGTTTGGCACGACCCGAAATTATTTTTGGAACTGCATGCAATTGAACTACAGTTGAAAGATCGATCGAGATTAACAATTCTGATCCGACAAGTGGAGAACGGGCATTACCGAGAAGAACCATACTCGGCCAGTGGTCTTCTGGTGCGTGTTAAAATTGAATTACAGGTCGATAATTACACTAGAGTGGGGGAAGTGTGGGTAAATACTTCAAAAGTATATATCTGGGTAAGTTGAATACTTAGAAACGTGAACACTGAACAGTATGGCTAATAGACGAACAGAGAATAAGATTATATGTATATATATATATATATATATATATGTATACTTATGTCGAGCCGAATAATACGAATTCTGAAATGAGGTTTCATTTTAAAGGTGCAAGATGATTCATGCCCGGATCAGGTAAGGAGAGGCTGGATGACTCTGGCCAGCCAGGACCTGAGATAGGCAGGTCATCAAGATTCCAGACAAAAGCTGCAGCCACCCTGGCTGAAATTGGATATTAGATTCACCATTAGTTTTAGAGGTCACTGGGCAGAGACGGGCAAGATCGACATAGGGTAGATATGTGATGTAGGTATATAAAGGAGGGGGAAATAAGGGGCATCGTTTGTGAAGTGAGAGGGGAGACGCTAGAGCTGCAGCCTGGAACGTCGACGTCGAGGAGGGGGCGCCGCCGGGGCCCAGGGCGGCCGCGACTTTGAGAATTTGAAGTTTCAACTTTGGCCAGCGCACGCACAAGGAAAATTAGCAATCTGGTGCATTCGATTGGCTGGAGATTCGACCGGCTTCCACTGGGCGCTCAAGGGCGCGGTGCGATAAGCGGGTATCCCACCGAAACAATGCGCCGCCGGCGCCCGCGCCGCCACCGGGAGTAAAAGCAGTCAGACAGCTCAGATGTGCTGCTTCATTCGATCCTGATGACCTGGTCCCCTCCCTCCCTTTTAATATTCCTAAGGGTACAGGCAGGGCATGACGTATGACTCGCGAACTAGTGGCTCGAGATAGCGGGCAGCGGCCGATAGTGTGCACTGTGCAGGCTGTATACTACTACTGGGTGCTGTGTTCTGTGTATGGTGGGAGGACCGTGGGACTGGGAGCATCTAGCGTATGCTAATTCTAAACATTTTTGGCATATTATATGTGGATGCGTAAATTTGCTTGTTTGTTGCAGCTGATTAGAGCTTCTGCCCTGCACGATAAAAGCTGTGTGTGGGAAAAATTTTCCAATCTTCCACCCCCGATACCGAGTAGACGCCCAACTCCCAGTCTCCAACCCCTTGAACTAACCCAAGTTGTCTTGCAATTCGTCGACTTTACCTTTTTTTTTTCTTTTTCTTTTTCTTTACTCTCTATTCTTTTCTTTCTTTCTTTCTTTCTTTCTGAATTATACTTGAATTATCCTCATCACGGCTAACTTGAATCCTTAGTGGAAGCTATCGTGACAATTCTGAAGAACAGCAAACTCAACTCAACTCAACTCAACTTTGCCAGCTTCTTCAATTGTTGTTGTTTGCCTTAACTCCATTCTTTGCTTAACTAACTACCGATCCAAGCGTAGTCAACTTTATTTATATTTATTGTCGTTTGTTTATTTATTTATCCATTCAACTTCAGTTTTTGTTTTTTCCATCTGCTATCATTTTAATTCTCCCATTAGATTATTCCAAATATCCGGTTATATTTCGATCTGATCTAAACATCTACGCTAAAAGTATTATTTCTTCTCCTTTCTATTATTTATTCTATTAGTCCCGTGTGGGTTTTCAAAAAATGGTTGTCAGATCAGATCAACATTTGGAATACAAACCAATTCAAGGTGAAAACTCAGAATCTTATTCAGTTTATCCTTACGATGAAACTACAGAAAACAAGACCTGGGCTTCAACTATCCCTACCCAAAAAGGTCTATACGACCCTCAATACGAGAAAGACAACTGTGGTGTTGGTAAGTAATAATGATTGTTCTTTGTTTGTTATTCTATCTTGTTTCACAAATCGTCTTATACTAACATCTTCTTTTATTAATATAGGTTTTGCGTGCCACATCAAAGGTCAAGCCGCCCATAAAATCATCTCCGATGCCAGATACTTGCTATGTAACATGACCCATAGAGGTGCTGTTGGTTCCGATGCAAGAGATGGTGATGGTGCTGGTGTCATGACTTCTATCCCTCATAAGTTCATGGTTAGAGAGTTCGAATATCACTGCTCGGTCCAATTACCAAAATTGAACCAGTACGCCGTTGGTAACGTTTTCTTTAAGAAAGACGAGGAGGTCTATCAAAAGTCAAAGTCCACTTTTGAGAACATTGCAAACTCTTTGGGATTGAAGGTTTTAGGATGGAGAAGCATCCCTGTTGACTCTTCAATTTTAGGACCTGCAGCTCTATCGAGAGAACCTTTGATCATGCAACCAGTCGTTGTTATGGAGGAGATCTATTCCGGATCCATCTTAAAGGACATTTCTGATGAAGAATTTGAATCGAAGTACGAAAAAGATTTTGAAAAAAAATTGTACATCTTAAGAAAACAGTCAACCCACACTATTGGTTTACACAATTGGTTCTATATCTGTTCTTTATCCAATAAGAACATCGTTTACAAGGGTCAGTTGGTTCCATCTCAAGTTTACTCTTATTACCATGATTTGGTCAATGCTGATTATGAATGTCACTTTGCATTAGTCCACTCCAGATTTTCAACTAACACTTTCCCATCTTGGGATAGAGCTCAGCCTTTAAGATGGGCTGCTCACAATGGTGAAATTAACACATTAAGAGGTAACAAGAATTGGATGAGAGCAAGAGAAGGTGTCATGCAGTCCAAATTGTTTGGTGATGACTTGGATAAATTGTACCCTATCATCGAAGAAGGAGGTTCCGACTCTGCCGCCTTGGATAATGTTTTGGAATTGTTGGTTATCAATGGTATCCTCTCTTTACCTGAAGCAGTCATGCTGTTGGTTCCAGAAGCTTGGCAAAACAACGAAAATATGGATCCTAAGAAAAAAGCTTTCTACGAATGGGCCGCTTGCCTAATGGAACCTTGGGATGGACCTGCTTTGTTCACTTTTGCTGATGGCAGATTTTGTGGGGCCAACTTGGATAGAAATGGTTTGAGACCTTGCAGATACTATGTCACTGATGACGACAGAATGATCTGTGCCTCGGAAGTTGGTGTTATCCCAATCGAATCGAACAAGGTTGTCGAAAAGGGAAGATTGCAACCAGGTCGTATGTTGTTGGTTGATACCAAAGAAGGAAGAATCGTGGATGATAGAGAGTTGAAGAAGCAAGTCTCTGCCAGATTTGACTTTAAAGCTTGGCTATTATCTAACATGATCACAATGCCTGAGTTGTTCACCAAGCTGGAGGGTAAAGGTGTCGATATCTCATCAGAGATTGATTTATCTATCAAATTCCAAGAAGACCCAAGATTGTTAACTTTCGGCTTCACTTTAGAACAAGTTATTGCCTTGTTAGCACCAATGGGTGCTGGAGGGAAAGAAGCTCTAGGATCTATGGGTAATGATGCCGCACTTGCATGTCTTGCAGAGCAACCGAGACTGATCTACGACTACTTCAGACAGTTATTTGCCCAGGTTACCAATCCCCCAATTGACCCAATCAGAGAAAGAATTGTTATGTCTTTGGAATGTTACGTTGGTCCACAGGGTAACCTATTGGAGATGAATCCATCTCAATGTAACAGATTGTTGATGCCTTCACCAGTATTATTGAACGACGAATTGGTGGCCTTGAAGGAGATTCAGAAGGTTTATCCAAAGTGGTCTGTCGCTAATATTGATATAACCTTTGATAAGTCAGAAGGTTTAACTGGTTACACTGATGCTTTAGATAGAATTTGCCAAGAGGCTACCCAAGCTATCGTTGACGATCATCAGATTATTATCTTATCAGATAGAGCCACGTCTGCTGAAAGAGTGCCAGTAAGTGCTCTAATTGCATCTGGTGCTGTCCATCATCATTTAGTTAGACAGAAACAGCGTGCTAAAGTTGCTATCATCGTTGAAACAGCCGAGGCTAGGGAAGTCCACCACATTTGCTGTTTGGTTGGTTATGGTGTTGATGCTGTCAATCCATACTTAGCAATGGAAACTTTAGTTAAGTTGAACCGTGAAAAGTTGTTGGCATCTACTTACGGTGATTTAACTGATAAACAGGTTTTGGAGAATTATAAGCATGCTATTGACGATGGTTTGTTGAAGGTCATGTCAAAGATGGGAATTTCCACTTTAGCATCCTATAAGGGTGCCCAAATTTTTGAAGCTTTGGGTGTTGATAATTCCGTTATTGACAGATGCTTTGCCGGTACAGCCTCCAGAATTAAGGGTATCACTTTTGAATACATTTCTCAAGATGCTTTTACTCTGCATGAAAGAGGTTTTCCAACGAGATCGACTATCAAACCTAAAGGTCTTCCAGAATCCGGAGAATACCACTGGAGAGATGGCGGTGATGCCCATATCAACGACCCATCTGCGATTGCTAACATCCAAGATGCGGTTAGAAACAAAAATGAAAAAGCTTATGATGCCTATTCCAAAAAGGAATACGACGCTATTAAGAAGTGTACGTTGAGAGGTTTATTAGATTTTGACTTTTCTGCTTCCACTCCAGTTCCTATTGACCAAGTTGAGCCATGGACTGAAATTGTCAGAAGATTCTGTACCGGTGCAATGTCTTATGGTTCCATCTCTATGGAGGCACATTCCACGTTAGCTGTTGCTATGAACAGATTAGGTGGTAAGTCTAATACAGGTGAAGGTGGTGAAGATATCGAAAGATCTAAGACTGCCGATAATGGGGACTCTATGAGATCGGCCATTAAGCAGGTTGCTTCTGGTAGATTTGGTGTTACTTCATACTACTTAGCTGATGCCGATGAGTTGCAGATCAAGATGGCCCAAGGTGCTAAACCTGGTGAAGGTGGTGAGTTACCAGGTTACAAAGTCTCGGAATCGATTGCTAAAACAAGACATTCAACTAAGGGCGTGGGTTTGATTTCTCCACCGCCTCACCACGATATTTACTCGATTGAAGATTTGAAGCAGTTAATTTATGATTTAAAGTGTGCTAACCCAAGAGCTAGAGTTTCTGTCAAATTAGTGTCCGAAGTCGGTGTTGGTATCATTGCCTCAGGTGTTGCAAAGGCTAAGGCCGATCACATTTTGATCTCTGGTCACGATGGTGGTACCGGTGCTGCAAGATGGACAGGTATTAAATATGCTGGTTTGCCTTGGGAGTTGGGTTTGGCTGAAACTCATCAAACTTTGGTACTAAACGATTTGAGAGGCAGAGTTACGGTGCAAACTGACGGTCAACTAAAAACTGGTAGAGATGTCGCCATTGCTTGTTTGCTTGGTGCTGAGGAATGGGGTTTTGCCACTGCTCCTTTGATTTCCATGGGTTGTGTCTACAACAGAAAGTGTCACACTAACACATGTCCTGTTGGTATTGCCACCCAGGATCCTGTTCTAAGAGAACAGTTCAAGGGTACACCGGAACACGTTATTAATTTCTTCTACTATGTTTCAAACGAATTGAGAGGTATTATGGCCAAGCTTGGGTTCAGAACTATCGATGAAATGGTTGGTAGAGCTGAAAAATTGATGGTTAGAGACGATTTGAGAACAACCAAGAATGCAAACTTAGATCTCTCCCCGATCTTAACTCCAGCTCATACAATTAGACCAGGTGTTGCAACCAGATGTGTCAAGAAACAAGATCACAGACTACATGTAAGATTGGACAACAAGTTGATTGATGAAGCAGAAGTCACATTAGATAAAGGTTTACCTGTTACTATAGAAGCTGAAGCGATCAACACTGACAGATCTATTGGTACTACTTTGTCTTATAGATGTTCTAAAAAGTTTGGCCCTCCTTCATTACCGCATGATACCATTCATGTCAATGTTAGAGGATCTGCTGGTCAATCGTTCGGTGCATTCTTAGCTTCTGGTATTACACTGGAATTGGAAGGTGACTGTAACGATTATGTAGGTAAAGGTTTATCTGGAGGTAGATTGATTGTTTATCCACCTAAGGACTCCGTTTTCAAAGCTGAAGAAAACATTATCATTGGTAACACTTGTTTGTACGGTGCTACTTCAGGTACAGCCTTTTTCAGGGGTATTGCTGCCGAAAGATTTGCGGTTAGAAACTCCGGTGCCACCGCAGTTGTCGAGGGTACTGGTGATCATGGTTGTGAGTATATGACTGGTGGTAGAGTTGTTGTTCTGGGTTCCGTTGGCCGTAACTTTGCAGCTGGTATGTCTGGTGGTATTGCATACGTCTTGGACATGGCCCAGGACTTTGATGAGAAGGTGAACAAAGAGTTAGTTGAGTTGACCTCATTGTCTGATCCTTCAGAAATTGCCTTTTTAAGAGGTTTATTGGAGGACCACAGACATTATACCGGCTCGGAAATTGCCGACAGAATTTTGAACAATTTTAACAGATTCTTGTCCAGATTTGTCAAGGTGTTCCCTTACGAGTATAAGAAGGTTTTAGAGGCAGAAGCTGCAAAGCAAGCCGAACTGAAGAAGAAGGAAGCTTCTTCCTACTTCAAGACCATCAAAGAGGATCCTGAAGCCGACATCACCAACGGTGAATTCTCCAAGATTAAACCGAGAGGTGCTACTTCCGCTGCTGCAGCTTCGAAGGAGCCAAAGGTGATGGATTTGGAAGATACCATCATTGATATCAAGCATGAAGAAAAGAAGGCCGTTAAGTTAGATAAGGTTGGTGGTTTTGTCAAATACAAGAGAAGGAACGAGCCTTACAGACCTGCCAAATCTAGAATCCACGATTGGAAGGAGTTGTCGTCAAGATTGACCAAAGAAGATTTGCATTATCAAACTGCTAGATGTATTGACTGTGGTGTTCCATTCTGCCAGTCTGATACTGGTTGTCCAATTTCCAATGTTATTCCAAAATGGAATGAATTGGTCTTTAAGGACAGATGGTATGATGCTTTGCAAAGATTGCTCATGACCAATAACTTCCCAGAATTTACTTCCAAGATTTGTCCAGCTCCTTGTGAAGGGGCTTGTGTTGTTAATGTCTCTGGTAACGCTCCTGTTGGTATCAAATCTATCGAAGCTGGTATCATTGATCACGGTTTTGCCCAGGGATGGATTAAACCTACTCCACCCGCCGTTAGAACAGGCAAAAAGGTTGCAATTATTGGTTCTGGTCCATCCGGCCTTGCTGCTGCCGATCAATTGAATAAGGCTGGTCATTGGGTCACTGTTTATGAAAGAGCAGATAGACCAGGTGGTTTGTTGATGTACGGTATTCCAAATATGAAATTAGATAAGGGTATCGTTAAGAGAAGAACTGATTTGATGGAAGCTGAAGGAGTTACTTTTGTTTGTAACACTACTATCGGCGAGGATATCACTGTTTCTGATTTGAGAGAATCTAACGATGCCGTCCTATTGTGTGTTGGTTCTACCATTCCAAGAGACTTGAAGATTCCTGGTAGAGAATTGAATAATATTGATTTTGCCATGAGCTTGTTGAAGTCAAATACAAAGGCTTTGCTAGAAGATGATTTGGAATCAATCAGAACCAAGATCAGCGGAAAGAACGTCGTTGTTATTGGTGGTGGTGATACCGGTAACGATTGTTTGGGTACTTCTACCAGACACGGAGCCAAGTCTGTTACAAACTTTGAGTTGTTGCCACATCCAACAGATGAAAGACAGAAGGATAATCCATGGCCACAATGGCCAAGAATTTTCAGGGTTGATTACGGTCACGTCGAGGTCAAAGAACATTATGGTAAGGACCCAAGAGAGTACTGCATCTTATCCAAGGAGTTTGTGGGTGACGAAGAAGGTAACGTGAAAGGTATCAAAACAGTCAGAGTTGAATGGAAGAGAGCAGATTCAGGGGCATGGCAAATGGCTGAGGTTCCAGGTTCAGAAGAATTCTTCCCTGCTGAAGTTGTGCTACTGTCCATGGGTTTCGTTGGTCCTGAATCAGACAACTTGGAAGTTCAAAAGACTAAGAGAGGTACCGTTTCGACCACTGATCCAAATGGTTACAGAGTGGATGGTAACAGTAATTTGTTCACTGCTGGTGATTGTAGAAGAGGTCAATCTTTAGTTGTCTGGGGTATCCAAGAAGGTAGACAATGTGCCAGGGAAGTCGACTTATATTTGATGAGCCAAACAAGATTGCCAGGCAATGGTTCTATCGAGAAGAGAGACTACAAGCTACTAGAAGAACTAGCTGCCAAGGTCTAAACTCTGTCGCTAAAGTGTTGGATTGCATAATAGTTGAGTTTTATGTTTCCCACTTTGCTATTTTTTTTTGAATCTGGTGTTCTTTTTCTAGTCGCTCAATTTGTCATGTCCTGTCTATACTTATATTTATTTTGTTTCGTTTTCATACGATGGTTGGTTTTCGAAAAAGAAAAGAAACCGGCACTCTCGTTGTTGGCTTTCTTTTTATTTTGGGTGTTGTAATTAATTAACTATATTGTTTTTCTTCCTGCTCTGTTTGAGGGCTTTGATAATTCTATTTTTTTATCGTTTCTTTCTTGTTTTTACCTCCTTCAAAATTACTTTCTTTCTATTCTTTTTGTTTTTGAGTTTCGTATCGTTTTGTTTAGTTTGAATTGCTCCTTGGAAATGCTGGTATCCAATTTGAGTTGAGGGATAACCCATGGAATAAGGACAATGAAAAATGAATTGTTTTTTTTTAACAGGATGAACTTCTATATCGTACTAGCAGTAAGCACAGCAGCATTGAGTCAAAAAGATATGGTATGCATCACCCGCATATGTTTATATATACGCGCCACACAGATACCGAAAGGGGAGAGCCGCCACACTACGCCACCACTCGCCAGGATCCCACCTGTGAAGGCAACACCAATAGAGAGAAAGCGCTTTGGGATACACCAATTGCAAGGTCCACTGGGCTTGAATTTTGGACTAACCGCAAGTCTGACGACAAGAGTTTGAAACAGGGTTGAATATCAAGTGGCAGACCTCATTAGATTAGCGAGATTTAAAAGACAAAGGCAATTTGATTTGCACTTCGTCTTGTCCAATCAGTAAGAGAGGTCTCCAATAGTATTCAGTGACATCATATACACTAAGAACTATACTCACACCGCATTTCCACTCAGAACTACCATCAATAATAGGTCTTTTTTTTCAAGGACAGTATCAAGGACTGAATCATTAGTAATTTTGGAAGTGATAAAGGGATATCGTGGGGAAAAAAACAAACATAGTTTTTTAAAAAAAGGTTTAAAGGTTTCAATTTGTCTCGGTTTATTCATCAAGACCATACAGATTTTTGATTTGCTTCCGAGAATAAAAGAAGTTAGAAGTACAATTTCAAGCTTTCAACACTCAAAATCCCATCAGAGCATCTTGCATAACATTACTAGGTTGAAATGAATACAACTAGATTGATAGAAAAAGACGGCATCAAGATTCTAGCGGTTGCAGATATAAGAGGAGAACTATCTCTATTTAACAAGCTGGCCAAACAGTTCAAGGCTGATATTATCATCCATACGGGGAATTTTGGATTTTTGGATGAAGGAAGTGTGGGACGAATCCATGAATCTTATCTAAGGCACATTGTGGAATTTTCTCCACTGTTACCGGAGAAACTCATATCTCAAATATCAGAACTTTCGAAGGTTACGGGTGACGCTGTTGAACACCTTTCCAACGAACATGAAAACTTGAAGGTGTTGTTGAAAGACCAGAATATTTCGGAGTTGAGCAAATTTATTAGTGGAGAATTGAAGCTGGAAGTACCAGTTTATACCATTTACGGTATGTGCGAGGATTCGTTAGTTATTAACAAGTTTCGATACGGGGTTTACAAAGTGAACAACCTCAATATCGTTGATGATGGGAACCTGTTCATGGTAACGACCAAGACTGGACACAGTGTGCTACTTGCTGGGATTGGCGGATCCTTATCTTACCATAAATTGTTCCATCAAGGCTCCTTGCTAGACTTGAAGGAGATTCTCGATGATAATTTGACTTTTGATCAACTCGACAACTCCGATACGTTATTACCAATTAGTGGAGACCCGGGTAACATATGGATCACGTTATTACAATTTGGAAAATTTATTTACACATTGACTGAATTCACTGAAAAGAACCCTGAATTGTATAGCAAGGCGATCAAGATATTTATCACACACCAATCTCCTGCAAGAGAACCGTTGTTGGAGCATCTATCGATATTCTTTAAGATGGATTACACCATCTCAAACTCGTTACATTTTAAGTACATTTCTTCGTACAACCAGCTATCCATCAATCCGAGCTTTGAAAGCTTCAAGTTGAAATTTAACGAATCAAGATCAAAAATTGCAGTTATTTGGAAGAACATTCAACAACGTTATGAGAAGTTACTTTATAAATTAAATGATCCGATGATGATAACATGCACTGAATTAGCATTGGAAGTTTTTGACAAGATCCCAATATCTACGAAAGGTATTGAGGATATACCGCCATTACAATTATCGCAGTCGCTAACTTCTAACAACGAAGAGCTTGATTCCTTTAGCCTACAATCCAAACAAAGGGAGATAAATACCTTAATAAGACAGTTGAATGATCTTTACTACATTTCGTTCCAAAATACTTGGCACTTTAACCTATGCGATTTGAGTTACGGCCATTTGGCACTTGATTTGGCTGATGGTAAAGTTCACATGGAGAGTCGTTCCAATGGCTACGATTTCAATTACAGGCTACTTGGAGACCAAGAAGAGACTTCTACGATTGACTCCAGCGAGAGACATAACACAACAAAGAATAATATCAAAGGATCAAAGAGCAAGCCACCTTTTTCCAGTGCCAACAGCGGCTCATCGAATAGTACAAGTTGGGGTAATAATAAGGAGCATTCGTCTGGTTCTTCATCGCCTTCGATCGCTGAGGAAAAACAATCAGAGTCAAGCAACAGTGGCAGCGCTGGCTCGAGTAGGAAGACCTCTTACAACAATATTTCGACCACTTACAACCACGGATCGAGCAGTGGTAATGGGAACGGCTACAGTGGTAACGGGAATAGCATCCGGAGTAGAAACAGAGGTAGAGGTGGTATTAGAGGAGGCCCGAGAAGTAGAGGTGGATATTCTGGAAATAGAGATTAGACAAGCAATTGGTAAAAAATAACCAGAATGGATTATGTTCTGCGGGGATCGGATTACTTCGGAAAGGAACACAAGGTGATCTTTAAACTAGCCGGTAAATAGCGGTAATTGAAACTCTAATATACTCAGATCTTGTAGCTTTTTGCAGGAGAACAGTAGTCTTGCTATATAGTATATTTGAGCGCAGGAACCTGGGCCGCTGAACTACCCCAGCTGGTGGTTTAACAGACTAGATCCAACTATGCCCAACAATGAAAAGGACCCCGGAAAAACATGTTGAAACTTGAGATGACAGAAGCGGAAACGGCCAACAAAACGGCTGAAAAAGTCAACGGCGATAGATGACCTCAGCAGCCACGTAATGACGGGGTGCACCGCGCAGCGCTCTGCGGAACGATCCCACCATGTGCTTCCTTAATCCCCTAGCCCTCTCAAATCTGAGGGCTTCATGGCTGGCATTACTTGGGTTGGGTACGTTGCCCTCTTTTCCTGTTAGCCTTGCCTTATCAGACACATATTGTTAACGGTCTTGCCATAAGAGGGTTGCTTGAAGACAGCAGCAATAGCGACAGCACTTGGTATACTGTACATACAATCTCATCAAGACACTCCATACCATATAATAGGCCATCTCAGCTAGCCTAACAGGAACCGAGATTTGTGTATCATGAATTCACTACAGTTCTTAGCCAGCCACGTTGACAAGGCTTTCAATCCTGTGGTAACAGTCCCAGAGGTTTTGGATGACCAGCTGGACGATATAGATGAGGATAAGCAGTCGGGGAATGATGCCCATGCTCTTGTGGCCAAGCAGAAACAGAACCAGAGCCACGGTGAAAGAGAGGATCTAGAAACATCTATAAACACCGACCGCCAACCAAACAGCCACACATTAGAGCAAGTTGAAAGGAAACTTGAAACCAATAGAAATAACTTGCCGTTTGACGATTCTGATATAGTGACTAGACAAGATGCACCAATTAAGTCCGAGATAATGGATAAGGAGTCAGATTACGATGAATTCAACTCCGACCCTGATAAGACGTTGTTTAAGATCCTGCTACATATTATCTTCTTTTTACCTAACAACCTCATTATAAAACCAATTTCACTTGCCATTCACATAATAGTTTTTCCGTTTGTATATATACATAGACTGTTATTTGGCAAGATACTGTTAGAAGCAGATGGAATATTAGAGCCGAAAGAGGAGAAACAGGATCTTCACGATTCCAACGACTTAAGCTCAAGCTCACAGGATACACCAAGGACAGAAATGAAAAGTCCCAAGAAAAAAGATGAGATATCTTCGAACATTTCAACAATCATAGAGGAAGATATAGAGTTTGAGTTGGCAGATAAATTAGAAGATCAAATAAAGTCCCCAACAGGGGTTGTGGACTCTGAATTACTGAAACCACAATCGTCAGTACAACAACAATTACAGTTACAAGCACAACAAATAGACTCATTACAACCAACACAGTTGCAAGAACCCACAAGAACGGCCAGAAAGTCCAGATCACAGACTAGACAGAGAACGCCCACCTCTGATAGAAAAGCGCAACCCAACAGCAAAAAGAGAAAGTTTATTTTTCCCAAATTACTATTCAATTTTGACATTCAGAACCCTCCACCAATTCCACAGAAGACATTAGTTTTGGATCTTGACGAAACGTTGATCCATTCCTTATCAAGGCACAATTCCTCGATATTGAACAGAAACCAAGGTACAACGATTGAAATTAAACTCAATAACAACCAGTTGGCAACTTTGTATCACGTCTATAAGCGCCCATGCGTTGACGAATTTCTACACGTTGTGAAGAACTGGTACAATTTAGTGTGCTTCACCGCATCTATTAGAGAATATGCAGACCCCGTTATCAATTATCTCGAACAAGAAGTGCTGCTCAGGGATAAATCACCTGGACAGAAGAAGCGTTTGTTTAGTCAGAGATTTTACAGAGACAGTTGCATCTTTGTCGAAGGTAAAGGTTACGTTAAAGATTTGAGTGTGCTTCAAGGAGGCAGTAGCGGTGCCTTGGGCCAGCAGCACACTCTCAACTCCACGGATTCTTTGATTAGGGATAGATCGGCAAGCAGAAATAGGGATTCCAGTACCACTAGATCCCAGTTTGATTTAAGTAAAGTTGTCATTGTGGACAATTCTCCCATCAGTTATAGCTTTCACAAGGACAATGGCATCGTCATTGAAGGTTGGATCAACGATCCAGACGATTTGGAGTTAATGAACTTGCTACCCTTATTGAACAGCTTGAGATTTACTTCTGACGTCAGAAACATCTTGAGTTTGAAGATGGGTCAGAGCTCATTCGAATGAATGCTGTTGATTCTTGTTAAATTTTAATGATCATGCGGTCTCTCACGCAGACTGACAACCGGAATAGTTTTATCAGGGGTACCCCGAACTCTCCATCGCACTATATATTTATACGAAATAATGACATATTTTACACCTACTTTCAGAAAATATATATAAACACTTATCTAATATCTGATTCTTAATTTTTTTTTTGAAGGAAGAGCTTCCTTTTCTCCTGATTTGAATTTGTTAGTTAAGAATCGTGGCTGTATAAGGACCTACGGCGAACAGTTTATTAACATGATAAACTGTTTTTCAAGAATTAAATTGTATAATATTAGATTAAAAGAAAATTAATAGGGTATCTAACGAACTGAAATAAAAGAGAAAAATCAACAAAAATAAACATAAACGCACAAGAAGGATTAAATTACTCGATTGAAGGGTCATCCTCTTGCCCCCCTCTCATGGGCTTAACAATCCGTAGGTTTAATCCTATTCTATTCTTCATAGACTGCTTCATCGTATTAGCATCAGTCTCACTGACAACATGGTTTTCTTTCCCAGCGGAACTGTTTGCAGTCGGCAACTGCGCTGGTTGATCGCTGTTGGCCATCTGTGACTTCTGGAGGATCTTGGCATAGGACAATCTCGTTTTCAAACCAGACAACTTTCCTTCAAAGATCGAAGAGTTTTGGTCAACTAGACGGTCTTGTTCTTTAATCTGTTGCTCTAATTCTTTGATCTTGGCACTCTTTATTTCACTCACGCTCTGCAGAGACTCGATGTCTTCTCTCAGCTGTTTGTTCTGATTTTCAACCTGTTCTATGTGGCTCGAAAACTGTGATAGTGCAGTATGCAAAGCATCGACCTTCATGGATGCTTGTTCCGCTTTATTTAGTTCCTCCTCCAATTCAGAAATGCGTATACACTTATTTTCCAACTCTTTGGCCATCAAATTTTGAGTTGCAGTCATTTCCACAATCGAAGCGTCGACAGTAGTATTGTCATCAATGTTTAGAAGGTCAACCATCTTCTTGTACTTTTGAAGCTCCTCAAGAAGTTGCAAATTCTCCTCCTCAAGGGTTTGGTTCCTATTTGTGAGTTTCTGGATCTTGATCTGGTTCAGCTCGTTCAACTCACGTTCTTCCAAATACCTCTTCTTCATTTCGCTGTTGCTCAATTGACTGTTAATGTGAACGGTATTCTTGATCTTTTTAGCTCTAGAGCCGAATCTTAAAGTGGATATTGTCTCTTGTTCATTATACGAAGAAGGTGAACAATTTATAATTAAAGTGGTTCTAGAGTTCCCTCCCAAAGATTCTTGTAGAATTCTTGTGAGCTTTGAATCTCTGTATGGGATATGCGTCGATTCTCCATCAGTCAAAGAGTTGATCACATTACCTAGGGCCGACAATGATGAGTTGATCTTCTTGGCCTCTTCCAATACTTTACCTGAAGCACCGGTCTTATCAATTTTTTCGGAACCAGCCAAATCCACTAAAAACAGGTTACCAATTTTTGTGATACCCGTGTCTTTGTACATGGAAGTTAGTGTGATCTTCAAAATCGCATGGGATCTGGAACTCTGTTCGTTCATATAGGTGGAACTTACACTTCTATTCCGGTTTCCTTTATCTAAAATCTCATAAACATCTTTGAGCTCGGCCACATACAAAGTTTCTGACCCCTTAACTTGAACACCATCCTCTTTACTCTCGCTTATGCTTAGCTTATTGTTGTTCGAAGGATTGAGTAAATCTTGCAACACATCATTATAAATTTCCAGGTAGGAAACACCGACAATATACTCGATTCTATTAGAAGAATCTTGAATACACTGAAATATCTGTTCAAAGATCCTGGGAATCAAGCCTTTCAACTCATCATTTTCCAAATGGCCCATCATTGTATGCGACTTACCCGAACCTGTTTGACCATAACAAAGAACAGTTCCGTTGTACCCAAGAGCCAAATCATTGGTTGTTTGCTTAATAGAATAATTAAAAATCTCATCCTGAGTTGTATCTTCCCCAAAAACATGATCAAACGTAAAGCTACTTGTAGTGTTTGCGCTGGTAACGGTGATACTTTTGTTGCAATCGTGATAGGTGACAATATTAGCGGAGCTATTATTTAACTCGAGCTCATTTTCAGGTCTAAATCTCGCTATAACTTTAATGTTTGTGTTTTTGATTGGTTGAGAAAGTGATGCATTCGAATCCAGTGCCAGACTCTGCAGACTAGTTGAGGAAGGCTGTGATTTGATTGGCGATGAAGGCCCTTTAACGGAACGAAGCGACTTTGTGGGTGATGCCATCCTAGATTGGGTGGCAGACTTGCTCAGTTTCAAAGTACTTTTCGTCGGAGAAGCTGTACCTTTCTTCATTATCTAAAACTTGTTTGATTTCCTGTATGTACTTTGAGAAAGGCCCAGCAGATAAGAACATAAACTGCATGGGAATTCTCAAAAAAGGTAAACAATTCACAAGAGGAAAAAAAAACAAAACGCGACGACAGCCGCGCCACAGTTCACCTCCGCGGGGCTGGTTTAGTGTGGCGTATGAACCGTCGTGATTCATCCAGTTGTGAGACGATCGACGCGCAATGGCGATTCCTCCCTGCACCGGCGCCGTCGAATTTTCCTTGTGGGCATTCCTATATTTATCCTCTCTATGCATTAAGTATATCCTTGTGAAGGCGGCAAATTTATTGGAATCGATTGCTATTTTCCCAGAAGTTTATTTGGCGATATTAAAAGTTAAAATGCCTCAAGTGTCAGTTAAATATCAGTTCAAGACCTTTAGAGTAGATGTGACTCCAAATATTCTGCTCCAGCAAGTTGTCAACGATGCCTCAAAGCACTTCAAATTGGATGCAAGTGGCTATACTTTGAAACACGGGAAGACCCTTTTGGATTTATCATTGCCTTATAGATTGGCTGGATTACCACATGGCTGCACACTGGAACTTGCGCTGTTACCTGCTGGTGCCAGATCTGCTGTGAGGAGTGGTAATGCTAAGATCACAGTGAAGTTACAGATTATTTCCCCAGAAGATGATAGTTCGTTTAAAATGCCAACGCCTGCTTCCTTAATTAAGGAGTTCAATTCCAGCGACACCATTATGGACATGCTTAAAAGTTTTGAAACTTCAACAAGCTTGAAATTGCTCAATAGGGTTTACGCCACTGAAAAATCTGGCAAACGGATCGTCTACTCCTACAATCCTATTGTCCAGAGCTTTAGCACCATCATCGAATCAACAGATCAATTCAGGCAGCCATTGAGTTCACTTGGTTTAACTGAAGGAGGACATTCCCTTAGATTAAGATTCAAAAAGACTGTATCTGTGGAAGATATCAAATCAGACTCCAATTCAGGCTCTAATTCATTGAAGGCGGAAATGCAAGCGCCAGCAACGCTCTCGGCAGCCCCAAAAGAAGAAACTAAAGCGGCTCCAACGAGTGTTCAGTCAAATGATGTGGAGCAAATCCCAGTAGAAACATCTCAACAGCAACAACAACTAACTGCTGGTCCATCAGATGTGCCTCATAAACCAGCTGCCATTGAAGTGTACAAGCCAATCTTAACTCAGCCTTTGCGAAGTGAAACTCATGACGAGTCCGAGTACGATCTTTCAATCGACCAGGCCAGATTATACCAGTCAATTCTCTCAAAACAAGCTAGCACCAACCAACCAATGATGTCTAAGAGACAGCGTGAACAATTGGAACAGAAGAAGAAAACCGCCATTGTAAAGGAATGCTTGGTGAGAGTCAAGTTCCCAGATCAGAACACTGTTCAATTCAATATGGAACCCACCAAAACATTGCAAGATTTGTACCGATTGCTGCTCGATAAGATAATAATCCTATCGAATGCTCAAAAGGAAAAGGTGAAGACAACAGATGATCCAGTGTTTGAATTACATATTCCATACCCTGCCAAGCCAATTCTAAAGTCAACTACAGATTTCAATAGAGAGCTAGTGGCTCATTGCGGATTTGGTCATAGAACTCTTCTTGTCTATAAGGAAGATGGCGTCAAAAGATCCCAATATATTAAAAGTGAATATCTAGATAATGCCAAGAATCTTGATGAATTGGATGAGGTCAAACTTGAGATCAATAGAGCGAATGCAAAAGCTGATGCATCGGAGGCTAAGAGCTCTGATGGCATGTTCAGCTCAATTATGGGATCTATTGGAAGTTCCCACGACAAGAGCGAAGGCACCAGCGTTGGCTCTAGGGGTAAAGTTCCGAAATGGTTTAAGATTAGAAAATAAATTTGTGTATCCTCTCTGTATAGAAAGTAAGAATTTAATACATCATTTTAAAGATTCTGTATAGACGTGTTTGAAAAACAATGAAACCAAAAACGCAAATAAATAAAACAAGTTATAGAAAACAAACGCATCATGGCGAGGAAATAACTGTATCAAGGACTAGCTTAAAAAAAGGGAACGTCAAAAGATATAAACAAACTATTCTTTATGTGCAAAAAATTCATCGAATAACTTGTTCATGTCCTCCAATTCCACACCTGAAGTCTCAGGATAAAATTTGTAAACAACAAAGCAACTGACAAAGCAGAAACTTCCATATATCAAATACAATTTCGAACCAATTAGATCCAACATCAATGGACTCACTTCACCAACGACGAAGTTACTCAACCAGTTAATAGCAGTACCTAGTGATGCACCGACAGATCTAGAACGAGAGTCGGCATACACCTCACTTGCATACAACCAAGCCAATGGACCCCAACTGAAACCAAATGCCGCATTATACACCACAATCAGAATAGCAACAACAACGGAAGCCCAATGCTTATCGACAGCCTCCAAGAACCCAGAAAGATACATACACGTGCCCATTATCGCACCACCGACCATGAAAAGCTTTCTACGACCACCACCCACCTGAGGTTTGTCAACAAGAACCCAAGCAATTAAAGTAGAAAACCAGTATATTATTGCGTTTATACCCGTGATTAGGAAAGCAGATCTACCTTCAAAGCCAACCTTTTCAAAAATCAGCGGGGCGTAATAACTCACTAGGTTGATACCGTTAAACTGAGCAAAAAATAACGATGAAGAACCAATAAGTATTACTTTTCTGTGTTTTCTAACTATTGAGAGCCAGCTGGTTGGAGCATTGGCATTTTCAAACTTTTCCTGCTCAATAACAGCTTTGATACTATAGAATTCAATTTTTGCCTTATCCTTATTTGGGTCATCGTTGTTGAATAGTTTAAGGACCCTGTAACCTTCATTATCGAAGTCGTTGGCCAATAACCATCTAGGAGACTCAACAATGAAAAAACCCCCAAAGAATAAAATAGCTCCCAATAGCACCTGTGTTAACAAAGGAATCTTCCAAGAACTGGTCCCTGGGAGATAAGAGCATGCAAAATCTAACCAAATGGAAGTGCAGAATCCTGATATGTTACCCGTAAATGCCAACGCAGCAATCATACCTCTTTGGTCATTTGGAGAGCACTCGGATTGATATAGATTGATAATCGACGATAGGAAACCAATTCCAGCCCCGCTAATGACACGACCAATCATCATGACCCATATCTTTTCGAATGGCGCCAAAGCCTGGAACAATCCACCAATACAGAAAATTAAGGCACCAGATATTATCGTGTACTTTCTACCCTTATTGTCGGAAACGTACGGAACAAACAAAGAGGAAATTAAAGCACTCAGTTCCAATAATGCAATCAAGGTGCCGATTTGAATGCTATTTGGCGAATCAAAGTAGTTGAGGAACGATCTTTCGGTAATGATCAAAGACATGACACCTTGTTCAAACCCAAAAAGGAAGACACCAATGGAACTGAACACCGAAGTAAAATATAGTAATTTCTTTCCTTTTAGCTTGTTGCTTAATATTATATTGAAATTCACATGCCCATATTTGAAATCGTTCAAGGAATTCGGATCCGAGTAGATGATGTCGTCCAAGTCCTGCAAGTCGACAGCATCGTCGTCCTCCTCATCCAGTCGTAAGTCAGAGCTTGAGCTCGAAGGGGTCTGACTCTGACTCTGGTTTCTACCATGGCGGTGGGAGTCAGCATCATCTAAATGCTGTGAGTTGGGCTTTGTATTTGAACCTCTTCTTTCACTTCCCAAATCATCTAATCGAATATCAGAATGCCTTGTGTGGTGGTCCAACTCAAAGATAGTCTCGGGATTCTCATCATCGAACTGTTGGAACGATCCATTGTTCGATATCTTCTTGTATTTTTTCGACATTATGTGAAAGCTGTTCGATCCAATAAAACCGAGTGGCCCGTTCGATATCCAACTCAAACAGGACAGGTATAGGTCGCCATATATTTATCCATGCATATATATATAGTTAGAAACCACTGCATACAGAATCGAGAAGAGCACAGGTAACGTAAAGCAACCGCGAGACACGTAAATCGCAGTGACGTCATGAATAAATACATGTAGTATTAGCTTACATCAGATATACGGTAAGCATAACAGCTGTGATGGATTAAAAAGAAGTAAAAGTATAAGAGTAAGCTAAAGAAACGACTGGTACATTCTGGAGGTCGGGAAGAAAGAAATGGAGAAAACTGACGTAGATTCCTACTACAATGACGATAATCAAAAAAAGGGTAAAAATAAAGGTAAAGATAAACAGAGGTAAAACAAACAGAAAGAAATAATTCAATCAAAAAAATCTATGACTAATACAATTCGACTTCATACATGACAAATGGCTCGTAATCTTGGTCGACCAACGAAGCGTATTCATGTAATTTGCTATCCTTTGACACTTTACCGGATTTGTCGACATCAAATGCAGCACCACCCAAGTAACCGAATCTATCAATTAACTCCGTTTTTGCCCTTTGAACTGATTTTGAGTTTGGTAGCTTTAGAATGAAACAGTAAAAGTCTGGTGGGAGGCCGTACCTTAAAACTGATTCCACAAACGTTCTTAGTAGTTTGATATGGCACCATGAGGAGACAATTTCAGAGTATGCAGTTTTGGATAATCTAATCAAGTCATTTTTGAGGCTGGATTCTTCTTTAGATGCCAATTGGAATTCGTTTTTCATTTGACTTATGATGGATTCAGAGTATTCAAATTCTCTTGGAATCCATTTAGCATCTCTAGCAGCAGACAAAAATTTGGACGCATACTTCTTGAATAAAGTAACTGAATATAGGTAGTATTCTGAATCCTCGGCGATTAACAAGGCACTTCTTGGGACAACAAATTCAGTTAATGATTCATAGGAGTTTATAAAGTTGTCTTTCAATGATTTTGGGACAGCTAACAAGACCGTTTGGAGATGTTCGGAATCTAAAACAAAATGTTCGGCTTTGACTATGTCGTGTAAAGACTTGACGGATAAATCACCGGTCTGCTTTCTTTGGATTGCGGCAAGGTTAGACTTGGACTGATTGTAGTTAGAGTAATTGGATCTTAAATCGTTGTCAACGTTCAAGGCTTCATTGGAGATCAATTTGATCAACTCTTCAATGGATTTATCCAATCTGAATCTAGAACTGTTCCATGTGAAGGTTTCAAAGAATTGATCCACATATTTTCCATCAATTTTTTGCTTGGTTGAATCGTTTTGATGCAAATTGCCGATTATATCCAACACTTTGCCTATGGAACCCGCCAATTGCTGATCGATCTTGGTCAATTCTTCACTTTGTAGAACTAAAGAATCCAAAGTTCCAACTTTGAAGATAGGCAAGTTATATTCAGTAACTTCAACAGAACCACCATTGATACTTTTCTCCAACCATCTTGACAAAGGAGGGTCTGATGAAGTAGACTTTGGCAAAGAAACTAGTAAATAGGATGCAATTGGTTCCGACATAGTTGCTCGTTCAATCAATTCTCGATTGGCGTTCCGTCCTGGAGGGAAATGGTAATAAACTTATCTCCCTGTTATGCTGTATCTTTAACACTTTCGTTTACAGCCACCAAGTTTTGGACGTGGCTGCTTCGGGTGCGTCAGCGATTACCTACGCACAGGATTTCAAACTTTCAACTTTGGGTTTGGTGGTGCAAAATTTGTGGTTTAGCAGAATTACCCGGCCATAAATGACCTCGAGACCTTGTCTTAGTCTGGGATCTGAATTAATGAACGGTCTACAGATTATTTAGGATATCATCTTATCGTACCTCGAGACATACTGTTTATTGTAGATTTAGCTTTTTTCTACAAACTAATAATGTCTCCTTCCCAATTGCAGGGAAGTCCAGATAGCTAAAGTAACCTCTTATTGATATATACGTGTAAGTTTAAACTGTTAGTTGAGTGTGGTGCGGGTAAGTGCATTTATGGCTGTGGGGTGCGACAATAGAAGTGTAGCGATGGCTTTAATTTACATTTTGTATAACTATATCTATCAGCGTGACAAGGAACTACTCCTCCAATTCCATATCTTCTTCTTCCACACCATTGTTAGCAGCAGCTTCGGATGGCGTATCTGCCATTTTGGGGGTCTCGGCAGGAGTCGGTTGCAACGAGGACTGGCGGCTTATGCTGTCTTCTTTTAGAACCGATTCTTCATCCCCTTCTCTTCCCTCCCTTAAGTCGTCCTCAACCTCTCGGTCATTCTCATCTCTTTGCTCAGCACCAACTTCGTCTTCTTCATCATCCCCTTCTTCTGCTTCTTGAACCTCATGTGCCGGCTCTTCATCAGCATTAGCATCTTCTGATGCATTAACTATACTTTCCACATCCGACATTTCATCATCTTCCTCTTCGTCATCCAGTGCCATCATATCTTGCTCCTCACGTTCTTTATCCAATTGGAGCTGCGTTTCGACTAAACTATTTTTAAATTTAACAGTCTCATCCTTTACGAATACCGTCAATTCGCTTAATTTAGTGTTCCATTTCATCTGCAACTGCTGTAGTTGTGCTCTCTCACGTGAGTATAATCTATCGTTCAATTGGGACAACCGGAATTTTCTTATATCATCTTTCTTTAGAATTGATTCAACTTGGGACACCTGTGCATTCGTTATTTTGTAAGGCTCAAAAACAAGCTTATGGTAATTCTGTCTGATCTCTAGTATGTCTTTGTTCAACGACTTCAAAAACTCAGTATCCTGCTTAGTCTGTGAGTCGTTTTCAAGTTCGTTTCCAACAGATTTATCATCTTTGTCACCATCAATTATGATACCAAGCTTCAAATCGGGTATTTTATCTAGTAATTTGTTGCATTCTTCGATGAGCTTGATGTTTTTCAAATGCTTGATTTTAAAATCTAGAACCTTCTGGTTGTTGTATTGCTGATAACTGGAATTCGATTTGCTAATCAAGGAATCATTCAATTTGTTGAACTCTAACTTAAGATCATTTTTGGACAGCAAAAGTGGAACAGTATCTAAAGTAGACTTTCTAGCGACTTCGTTTAGTTCATCGATGCTAGCTTCATCATTTTTCAACCGAACTATCGTGTCGAGTAATTTCTTAGAGTTGTCAAAGGAGTCGTTCAATGACTTTTCGTAGTTGACTAACTTCGTATCGTAGGACAAAGGCTGAGAACCCACCATTACTATGAAAAGAAGCAAAATAAATGTATTCCAGTTTCTTAAAGGATGGATCCAGGCAAGCAAAAACTGCATTCATCCAGATTCCCATGTGGTTTTTTTTTTTTGCTCTCATTAATCCCTGTTCGCAGCTTCTCGGCAAGGATGAAAAATCGGTCTGCAACTTTCTAATTCTCCGCCAGCTTACTTACCTAACAGATGTTGATGAGAGAGTGGCATTAAGATATTCACGATAGAAGCATAGATGACGAACAAAACGCAACAGACTCCTACCAAATTTCCTAAAGCGGTCGTTTTTGATCTTGATTTCACTCTATGGCGTATGTATACTTTATTGCAACCCCTTTGAGTTTGATCTTCCGACAGTTAGTCACTTATTCCATCTTGCCTGGCGGGTGAATCGTGCCTCCCCTTCCCCTCCACTGGGGGGTCTTTTATGCAAATATAGATATTGGACGAATCCTTCAGCAGCTATAGATATATATATACTAACAATGATATTTTTTAGCCCTTTGGTGTGACACGCATGTCTCCAACCCGATTCGAGTTCACTCCAACGATCCGATCACTCTAATTGATAAGCATGGTTTCAAATTTGGTCTATTTCCGGACGTCAAGCCGATCTTGGACTTGCTCAAACAAAATAATGTTATGATATTTACTGCCTCTAGAACTTGTGATCCTCTGATGGCTAAGAAATTGATGAAGATGTTTAAATTGGTAGACTATGTTGACGATTCAGAGTGGGGTTACGGGACGAAGATCCAGCATTTAACTTCTTTAGGTAAGCGTAACAACGTTGATTTCTATGAGATGTGCTTGTTTGATGATGAGTATAGGAACAAGGATGTGGAGAGTATCGGCGTGAAATTTTGTCACTTGCCCAACGAAGAGTTGAATTGGAAATTATTTTGGGACGGACTGAAAAGTTGGGAGAAACATCAATTGGATTCGAAGATTAACAACGATGGCGATTACTATCTATAGAAGGAATATCTATATAGGGGATATTTAGAATCAGCAGTAATATATTAAATTCAACCGTAAATTACACGATAAAAGGAGATTTAACTCATTCAAAGAAGAAAGCAAGACTCAATAACACCAAATTAATAAGCACAATTAAAAAAAAAAAAAAAAACAAAAATTAAAAATTAAAAAGACATGACCGCATTTAATACAGGAACCTAACCGTAACAATTTCATTAATAAATAGACGAGCTATATAAGCTTAATTCAAAAGCTTATAAACCGAATCCTTATTATGACGTTGTATTTTGTTTATAACAGCAGCAATCTTTACGAGATAATCAATTAGATTGAATTTGATTAACAAGGGCAACCAACTCATCAAAAGTATGACTTTCAGGAACTGAAATTTCTTTCTAAAACGATAAAACAAGGAGAAAAAATATGTTTGAAGTTTGTTAGTATACTTTCATAAAAAAATTAGGATAGATTCTAAAGCAACTTACCTCCTTGAGAAACGCCAACAGTTCATCTTCAGTCATCTGGTTGGCTTGTCTTTCAGGAACAACGACAGTAGATTCACCTAGTAAATTCTCATCACCTTCCTGTTCATTTTCATTTTTTTTTGGGGTGCTCTTCTTAAAAGATGTGAGCTTCGATAAAAGACCGGAAGTGTCTGGTTTCAAATGTGGATAGGTATTAAAAAATAGAGTTGAAGCTGATATTATTATAACTGTGGAAACAGCAGCTATAGATAAGTTGCGACGGTTCTTAGATAAGGCCATTGTGTAATATATCGAAGAGAACAATTAATCTTAGAGAGTTGTATACGCTCAAAACTATCTAGCAGGGAAGTCCGAAGCAACTAAAAGGCAAATCGAAAGAAGATAATGTCATCAAGACCAGAGCTGCAGACCAAATAAATGTCCTGGGATTGCAGGGAACACCCTCCAATATATATATTGAGGCAGGATGAGACCATAATTGTTATTCGTTGTAGGGCTGAAGTTTGAACGCGCTTTTTTAGGCTTTCGGTTTACACGACTGTCGACGCGTCGATTATATCCGTGGATGTACTTTCCTTATAGGGATAGCCTGATATGCTTTTTTTTCTATTTTGTTTACTATTGTTCGGTGTAATGGACCAATGAGGAGTAAAAATTATATTTCGTAAACCATATATGGTATAGATTCGTCGGATAAAACATGAAAATAAAGGAAAAGAAGGAAGTTAAAATCGATGGATGAACAGAGGGCTCAACCACTTCGGGTGTTAAGAAATCAAATATGCTCTAATAATAAAATCGAATAAAGTAAACTAGTTCAAACTAACATAAAAAGAAAAAGGGCATCAGAAGATGGATCGGAGCGTTCAGTTTAGGCTTGATTGACCAACTGGAAGGAATCAGATTCTGGTTCATCATCAGAAGGTGGAGTCCACTTCTTCTTTTGGTCCTTACCAAAGTGCTTCCAGTGCTTACCAATCTTCTTCCACTTCTTAGCTGGGTCTTCGACTGGGACAGTAACATCTGATTCAACTTCAAATAGTTTTTCGTCGTCACCTTCAGCTGGAGGGGTCCACTTCTTCTTTTGGTCCTTACCATAGTGTTTCCAGTATTTCTTTTGGTCCTTACCGTAATGTTTCCAGTAGTCTGGGTCAGCAACAACTTCGTCGTCGCCTTCAACAGCAAACGATTCTAATTCTGGTTCATCATCAGAAGGTGGAGTCCACTTCTTCTTTTGATCCTTACCAAAGTGCTTCCAGTGCTTACCAATCTTCTTCCACTTCTTAGCTGGGTCTTC
>JAJMAB010000122.1:0-39463 GCA_030564825.1 Ogataea sithepensis | reverse complement strand
ATCGTTTTTTTTTTGTTTTTTAGTTGTTGGGCTAGGGGTTGGGAGAATAACGGATGGTGGTGGTGATGGTGCTGATTGAGAGAGCATGAGTGATGAAGGTGCAGAGGTAGGTTGGGAAATAGATAAGGGAGGCCCTGTATCAGGACGGGGGTTAGTGGGATTTTCCGTCATAGTAAGAGGAAAAAAAGTAAGTGTAAGTGTCATCCGATCAAGCCAGTATCAGAGAATTTGATAAAGATCCAGATCTGTTACATTAAAAAAAATTGCCCGTGTAGCGTAATGGTTAACGCGTTTGACTTCTAATCAAAAGATTCTGGGTTCGACTCCCAGCATGGGTGCATATATTTTTCTTTTTATAAGATGTTTCTTAGGCACTTCGTTATTGTCCTAAATGACCATCTTCTATTTTTGTCCACACGGTTATTATTAGTTTACATAGTGCAAGTGTTAGATTATTAATATATATATATATGCAAGTAGATAGGGGTCTTCAATCAGGTCCCAATTAATGTCCCCATTTTCTGTAAGCAGGTGACTCAATCTCTGCAATAGGAGGGCTGTCAGTTCTATTTCGGAAGCTTATATTACTTTGGAATACGGTTGATGGCCGGGTATTTGTCCGCGAGCGTGCTGTAACCTTATTCCGGCTCATCAAAGAATGAATTCGACCCATTTGTCTTACCACAACACTATCCCTTTCCTTGCCACCCGATGATGCTTTCCTACGGCTGGGGCGTAGCAGATCATCATCTGCACTATCCTTAGCACTGGAGTGAATTGTTGACTGATTTTGCTGCGATCCAGACAATGACGATCTGGTTAGATCAATCGTTTCAACATAATCAGGTGTTTCATTTGACTTCTGATCTTTATCTGTAATCTCAACTGTTAAGCGAATTGGGGAATCATCAAGATGTTGCAGATTTTCTGTTCTTCTCGCCGGAGAAAACGATCGTTTCTTAGACAACTTATGGTTCTGTAAGACAGGTGTGCTTTCGTCGTTACTTAACTGGAACGATGAATCAACGTCCGAATCATTACCGTCCTGACTTACAATCTTGCGCTTCTTAGTTAAAGTATCATTCTTTACCGCTTTCCGCTTCGTACGTCCTGTAGCATTGCTCCTACCATCATCTTCAGGCGAGAGTTCCCTGTAGTCGACTTCTTTATTAGACCTGAGGTTGCGACCGACAGATACAGAATCGAGTTCATCAGACGAATCAATTATTTCAACATCATCGTTGATAACACTGTCATTTCTTGGACTTAATTGCAAACTCCTCTCCTCCTCTCCTATACTAGCAACAGCAAACGAATCGCTTATGGAAGTGGCATTTTTCTCAAAACTGTCAACCAGTTCCTCCGGATCGCTGGATATGCCCATACTGTCATCTCTGTCTTTACTTCTTTCCAGATCAATAGAGCTCTGCAGGGCTTCATCAATATCTTCTATCAACTTATTCTTCGTCAGCATTGGGCTCTCAACGACCTCATCATCCTCAGAATCTTCGTTCTTATCATTTTCAACAACGTCAGATACTTGGCTCTCGTTCTTATTATCAACCCCGCTCTCATCATCACCATTATCAGAATCCGAAGTATTTCCACGGACCTGGAATGGCTTTCTTTGCAATGCAGAATTATGGGTATGAACTGTATTTCTTGGCAATTTGGAATCTCGGCTATCTTCATCACTATTCTGGTCATTAACTAATTGGATTAATTCAAGAGAATCAGACAATAACTTAGCCTCGTTTGCGATAAAAGCTGGTCGAAGCTTTTTCTTTGCTGTATAAACCCCTTTCTGCTGTCCAACACTGCGCCGTTTCATTGTCCTCTTTACCGGAGATGTTTCAGTAGATGAAATGTCAAACGGATCCTCCGTTAATTTGATGGCTTTGTCTTGATATTTGGTTTCTGACAACGCTGAAGAGCGTCCATTTTCACTATCCTTGGGAGGATTAGGTAAAGAATGAAACTTCGTAGATGAATCAAGTAAGATATTGTAAAGGTTATTGTCTGGTGCACTTCTCTGGGGCCTTCTGCTGCGTCTAGGCCGCGGATCATCACGTAATGCCTTTTCGGGTTGGACTGTTGACCCGCTCTTCTTTATTTCAGCAGAGAGAGTAGTTTCTATCGTAGGTTTAAAATCAGCATCTTCTTTAACTACATCTCCAGATATTTTAGACGAGGAAGGTATGCTCAATTCCTGATGTTTTTGTGCTTCAGATACACTTTGAGGCTGAAGCTCCCTCCGATTGATTTTCTCATCGATGAATTGAACGTCATCATCATCATTACCATCATCGTCATTAACACAATCTGCGTTAACCCTATTATCAGCATCTGTATTTTCATTTTTTGTGGAATCCACGAGTATCTTGCCATCAGAAGAGTTTTCTAATCCACCACCATTATGATTGACTGCGTTAGTTTCCGATTGGCTTTGAATCTTCTTGAACCGTTCTCCGTTGGTAATTTTACCAACCACGGAGGAATCACCATCAGATTTCGTTACCTGCTCCTTCAATAAGTCAAGAAGTTGGTCTCGTAGATTCTTTCTGATTGACCTGCGCTCATCATCATTAAACAGCTTATTTGCCAAAATAACCATTCCACGTTTTCTTCTCTTCTCAGCTAAAACTTTGGACTTGAAGTCATCAGGGCACATGAAGAACTTCGTTATATTATAAATCACGTGCAAGCCACAATCGTTAAAGTTCTTCTGCCGTGGTATAGAGCAGTTGTACTTCCAGAACTGGATACTGGGAATTTGAAGACCGTATTTATCCTTAGCATATGCAATTAAAAAGCTTTTGAGAGGAATTGCAATATTATTGTGAGATTTTCTTAAGGAATCTAGAATAAAGATACCCGCACACGGTCTATGCAATTTCTTTTGACGGACATCGGCAGGCTGGAGTAAAGTATTTTCTTTTGCAATATTGTGCCGTTCATCTTCACTAGTCGCATGTACCCCATCTTGAGGGGTATCTATCGGACATATGGGAACACTATCAGCACGATATAAATTTGTATCTATCAACACAGAATCTTCACCTGAGTTTTCCCCTCCCCAAGAACCTTTGTCTATCTTCGATCGTATATCTTTGGAAACGTCATTCTTCTTTGACCTACCTCTTGATTTCGGCATATTGCTTCTTTTGACACTGGGTAAGTTAGTTATAATCACAAAAAACCAATGCATGTCTTTGTTAATAGGAATTATGACAAAGTCATTATCAAACAAGTTATCGTTGGTCTTAAACCAGCTCTTGACATTTGAGTAGTAATCACCATCTGCAACATCTCTAGTTAAACTGGTGTAGAAGAATGAATTCATAAGTTCAACTTTATACTTCTTCAATGTTTGTGCCTTTTTAGCCACTTCAAGATTATAGGTCAAAAAGAAGTCAACAATCGAGTCGTTGATCCAATTGGTGTTATATAACCCTGTAAAGTCATTGTTCGAAATAATAAACGTCTTTTTATCTTCGAACTTGTAGGAGAGCTTTGGTTCAAAAATAACTTGGTCTTCGAAAGGAATGTTTTCATCATATACCTCAACTTCGGGCTCTGAAAGTACTCCACCATCTGGGTCGATAGAGCAAAAACTTCTAGAAACCAAAGATGTTCTTGTTCTTGAAGTTTTTAACGGGTCAATATCGCGATGTACAGTTGAGGATGAACTGGCATAGAACTCAGATGGTGATATCTCTTGTTTGTTCAATGAAAAAGATTCCTCATCTCGAACAATGTTAATAGCGATGTCATTATAGTTGAGACTTTTGATCAACCTCTCGACTTCCTTGATCGTATGCAAATGAAACAGTAAAGTCAACTCTGTTATTAGAACACGCTTTTTTCGCAAAGTTACAAGGAGAGGTGTCTGCTTCAACTTGATTCTAAAAACTTGATAATCGTGGTGAATGTCAATATATCCAATATCTCGGAGTTCAATTTTAATAGCGACGTCATCATTTGTCTGACTGCCGATAAAGATTTGTCGTCCGATAAATTTGAATATTATGTTGTCACTTTCGTCGCATGGGCCAGAATCTTTAGTGATTACCTTTATCTTCCTCACGGGTAATTCCAAAGAATCTTCCCGGGAAGCTGCTGAGATATTCAAGTTCACATTTTGGTCGTTTCCGGCATCAGAGTCTCTATATTTTACGGTATCAATCCGCTTGGATAAGGAGTTTGTAATGCCATTTGAATTCTCAATTATGTGCCTATCTGTGTGCTCCTTCTTGAATTCTTTTCTAAGCTGTGTTTCACAGGATTCATCGTTCCCATTAAATGTTTTCTTGCTACGAAGAATACTAGACTGTCGTTCATCCGTTTCAACTACGTTGGGTATTGTCGGCCTGGCATTATATAAATTGACCAGGCCCTTTCGATTCTTTAGTGGTGCGGTACTGGTAACTTTCGGTTGAGTTGATAGTCTATCAAAGGAACAGAAACAGCAAATCACAATTATGTTAGTAAACAAAAATCTTTTGAAATAGATAATAAAGAAACGGAGGGGGGAATACTTACGGCAAACTTGAAAGGCCATCAACAGCCTTAACTTGCCTCTTCCCTTTGGGAGTCACTAGCGAGGGATATGATTTGGACTTCATTAATTCGTAGGGGCGAGACATTTTTTGAGGTCAGCTATTCTTCAAAACAACACTTGCTTGCTCACTCCAAATAAGCATAGAATATGCGAAGCTGTTTTCAAAAGCGGAATTTCTCTAAGGTATTGTTGGTGCTGGATCGAATTGCGGATGATGTGTGCTATGTATGATAAACAGATTAGTTTCAGTGATTCACGAAAAAATGTCAGGATAAATTCCCATGCAATGTGGCGATATGCCGCTCAAAACTATTAACAAAAGAAGGAGATTATAACCTAACCGCAGCTAATGAAGACCTGTTTTTGCCCCTGACAGACCGTTGTAACAAAGAACGGTTTAAGTACATACAGTTCTTACAGTACGCTTACCACAAGAAGGCACCTACCAAACTGAAAGGGAAGAGCCTTCCATGACTAAGTGCTTACATAAAACACCCGTTAGCGACACGCGACGGCAGACTGGCAGAAACCGAAAAATCTGGGAAAAAAATTTCAACTTCGCCGCCCCGGTTTTCCCAAGGGAGGGAGCATCAGTGTCACGGTCACCCTCTGCTCTGGCTTCTCGGTTTGTCTCCATCTGGCAAGACTCTGAAGAGAATTGCAAGTGGCTGTTTCTCGTGACACAATCCTAACATAAATAATAAAAAATAACAGCCCAAGCCATTCTTAATAGTTGGTCCGCCTAAGTAGGTTAATATACCAAATCTCGAACAAGAAGTATAACATTTAACCCCTGCATTTGGATAGCTACTAGTACATTATGCTAAGGAATCAGATTTTGAAACAATCAGCTATAACAAGAGCATACTCTAGAGGGTTTAAGACAGCATCCGCTGTCTACTCACAGAAGTCACCATATCAAGTTTTTGTTGATACTTTCAAGAACGAATGGAAGAAATCTACTGAGCTTACACAACAAATCAAAGAATTGCAGAGTGCCACGGGCGAAATGGGTGAAAGTGATGCATTCAAGAAGGCAAAAGAGGCTTACGACAAAGCTCAAAAGTCATCCGGTGCTGTTGCCAAGGGTGTCAAGAAAACTGCCGAAGTTGTGGGTGATGCAGCAGTGAAGGCTTGGGACTCCCCAGTTGGTAAGGGTGTCAGATCAACGATCAACACAACTGCCGAAACGGTGGATAAGGTTATAGAACCTGTGAGACACACCAAGACATACAAGGAGGTGAGCGAGGTTTTCAATGAAGGTTCATCCAAGTATGGTTTATACGAAAGCAAAGAAGAAAGAAAACTAAGAAGAGAAAAAGAAATGCTAAATAGACCTAAAGCAGTGAAGGCAAACGAAGAGGCTGGTAATGCTCTTGTGGCTACCGATTTGAAACCTGAATCAAAGCTGAAAGATAAAATAAAGATTTTGCCAAATTCCATGGTAGGAAGATTGTTACTTACTTTGAGAGAAAAATGGGAGGAAGCCGAGAACCCTCTATTAGTTTTGATTAGAACCGTCTTCGACAAGATTGGTGGTTTCTTTGATGAAACCGAAGGCGCCAAGGTTGTCAAAGCCTTTAGAGAAATGGATCCAAACTTCAACACCGAGTCCTTCAGTAAACATTTGAGAGAATATATCGTTCCAGAATTGTTGGACGCTTACATTTCTGGCGATGAAAAAGTTTTAAAGATGTGGCTATCCGAAGCACCATTCAACATCATTGCTGCTCAACAAAAGCAAACCAGAGATCAGGGTTTATTTTCCGATGGCAGAATATTGGATGTCAGAGGTGTTGACATCTTGTCTTCCAAGTTGTTAGAGGCAAACCAGACTCCCGTTTTTGTTGTTGGTGCCAGAGTCCAAGAGATCAATGTTTATAGAAGAGCTAAAACTGGGGAAGTTGTCGCTGGAACTGAAGATGACATCTTACTGTCCACTTATGCATTGGTTATAACAAGATTGCCGGAAGAGATTGATAACCCAGAAACTGAAGGTTGGAAGATATTAGAATTTGTTAGAGCCGGTACAAGAAAGTTCACCTAATCTAGCAAACGAATGCCAGCAACTTCGCCAAATTATACTACTCCAAAGAAAAAATCGAGTTCCACTTAATTTCTGATCTGTAAATATGCAACAAAAGGGACCACGATTGTGAACTGTATAGGTTTATGTCTTTTACTCTTGAATTTCACACATTTGTTTATATTTCATCAATGAGATTTCACATCTAATTGTAGTACTTGTGCATTAAATTAACTTAGCTATTATGAGGAGAAAAATTCGTTCACCTTTTTACCAGCTTTCTTCTCTTTATTTTTACAACTTTTATCGCCTTGTCATCATCAGAACTGCTATGCTCGATATCTTTTTCTCTAGACAAATCCCAATCTTTGATTTCCTTTTGTGAGGCCGTCATTTCACGATTTGATATGCGCTTCCGCACTCTATTTTCTTCTGTAGGATTCTCTGAAACTTCTATCACGGGACTCCAAGTTGTCAATTCAGGAGCACATTTTTCTTCTGTTGGCAAGTCTAGGAGTGCCTTTCTTTTTATCGAAATGCTAGGAGCTTTGCGCTTGGCTGTGCCATCAGCTATTTGGCTATCTAACGTCTGCCTTTGTACATCCTTTAACTTCTTGATTATTTTGAAGGCGTTTGATTTATGCTTTGCGCTCGATTCATGGAAAGTTTTTGTGTTTTCATCAACGAACTGTGCTTATAGTTAGTAAAACCATTCGAAGTTAAAGTTAGACTGCTTATCGATTACTTACTTGCGAGCATGTCTTGCACCAATACTTTGCCATTTCATTAAACAGGTTAAATCGCCCAACCTTAGATAAATATTTCGAGAATTAATGAACTGTTTGAAGTAGGGTATGTTGATATTGAAAATATCTATATGTTGCAGTACTGTGCAAATGTTCGCTCGGGCGGTGCACACAGACAAGAAAAATATGGATCTGATATCAGGGAGGAAATTGATTTATGTCCACTGTCCAGGCCTTTTCTCTTTATCAATCAATCTGTTCAAATTGTAGCTTCTTTTGGGCGAACAACACAAATCACAAATATAGGACATCTCCTGTACGCGGATCACAACATGAATTGGGAGGCTACAAATCGTTCCAATAAGCACAGCGATTATCATAGTTCTAGACGCAATTCCTCAACAAACGGGCACCATCGCCCACGATCTTCTCACGCTCGTGATAAATCCCCTCCGAGATCAAGGGAAAGCTCACGGCGTAGCACAGATCACGGTTATCGTGATCATCATGGCGATCGGGGCCATCACCGTAGTAGTCATAGCCATCGGCAACGTCGCAGCCACACTCACCACCATCAGAACATCGATCAAGACGACAAATCAAACATCCATTTTCCAGGGTTTACCATTATAGAAGCTCCCGATTTTGACTCTTCCGAGGATGAAATAGAGGCCACTACCAATCTAAGTAATAGGATAAGAGACTCCGAAGGAAATTTGAACTTGGGGTTGCTGGAACACTTTGACGATGACATCAAAAACCCAGAGTCACAGAAACCTCCCCAAAATGAGGCAGCAAGAGATCCACCTAATCACAAAGTAGAAGAAATGAAAGAAAACGATATCATTGCTCCCCGCTCAAAGAAGGGAGCTCTCTCTGTTAACTATGAATTTGGTGATCGGGGATCAAATTGGCGAATGATGAAATTGGACAGACTAATAGACAATTCGAAGTTTAGCACGAAATCAGCTAAAGAATTAGCACTGGAGAGGTATGGAGACTTAGTGCACTATTACATAGCTCTCGAGGAAAAAGAGGAGTTGCAAAGACGTAAATCTATAAGGGATCAAAGTCTGTGGATATATAAACCAACAGGAAGGATAGCAAAGTCAAAGGGAATTGTTATTGATGATGCTATGGATGATCCTACAGAAACAACAAGCTGCGATCATAAACAATCCAAAGATCCGAAGAGAATAACCCTTGAGGACATTGCCGAAGTAAGAATACAAATGATGAAAGCAAAGATACGTAGGGCCTCCAATTTCAAAGAATTGGAGATCAAGTTGAAACTTTTACAGTCACGATACAATTCACAGAATCACGAGGAAAAAATGACAACCCCAGCTCCTGTCACACTCGGTACTTCGGCTGTAGTTGATGATGGGGAGATGTCATTAGAGAAGATGGTGAAGCTAGAAAAAATCTCATCTTCCAAGGGATCGTTGAAAGAGGCAGCTCGACAGATAGCATCCAACAAGATGTTTGACAACAAGGACTTGGAATGGCAAGATGAAGAGGCAGGTAACCTTGCAACCCTTTCCAAGAGCCATAATATTGAGATCTCCAAATTAATCGATGATCCCAAGTTAATAAGGGCTTTAGATGCATGTTTATTTTGCCTTACCAATAAGAACAATAAGAGATCTTTACCGATAGTATCTAGCACAGAGAATTTTTACTTAACTTTACTACCGCAACCTGAACTTACTTCTAATGGATGCATGATTGTCCCATTTGAACATAAGAGAAGTTCGCTATCGTTAGATAAAAATGAACACGATGAATTGATGGATGTAATGCAGACCCTCAGCATATATTACTACGAGGAGTTCCATAGAAGCGTCATCTTTTACGAGGAGTCAATATCAGCAACGTCCCATTTCACCATAAAGGCGGTGCCTGTCCCTACAAAATTTGTACCCGGGGTTCTTAAATCATACTTTAAAGCTGGAATAATGGAGTACTATAACGACAACGAAAGCTTACACAAAGCAATATTTGATACTATAGATAAGAACTACAGATTACAGATAGCAGAACAGGCTCCATTTTATCATGTGTGGTTCAACAAAGTGGGAGGAATAGGTCACATTGTTGAAAGTGATGAGTGGCCAAAGGGTGATTTATTCAGCAGACGTGTCATTGGTGGATTTTTGGACGTTGATCAGTTCCAGATAGCTGGTAAAACAAGATTTACTAACGATTCAAAGGCGGTAGCGGATTTCCAAAAAAAATTTAAAAAATACGAGGCCCCCAACGTTGATAACGTTGAAGACACAGAACGACAAATAGAGCGATCCTGATTAACGCATCACTGCTGGCAGCTCAATTCATCAAGTTAAACTTATAAATATAGTATAGGCATTAGTATTATAAAAATCAAAGTGATACTAGATTGAATATAGACAAAAAAAGCAAACAGAGTTTGCATAAAGGGTATCAGTACAATTTTCATAAAAAGCGCCATCAAAAAGAAACTGAAGTCAAATTAGTGCCTTAAGATTTTTGATCCATCTTGTCCTTTGTAGTTGGTTCAGTAGCTTCGCCAGGTTTGGATTTATTAGTTTGACTAGATTTTTCACCTCCTACGGAGGACTCAACAGGATCGTCCAAACTTAATTTATCTTTCACCAAAATGACATGATTTTTCTCTTGAACGTTTTCACTCTTGATTAACTGTTCTTGCTCCTTAACAACATTGATACGTTGCTTGAAAGTAGCGTTATCTTCGTCAACGTGTAACTCTTGTTCGTGGTAGAACTCTTCTGGTAATGAACTTAGAACAGCTTTCAATGCATCATATTGGGAGTGATAAATTTCAGTTTCACCATAGGTGTAAGCATTAACTAAGATCATCAAAGTGGAAGGAATTCTTTCCCTTAGTCTCATGTCCAACCAATTTTGCAGCCATTTTCTCATTTGATCAGGGGATGCAGAGTAAACTTTGATCCCTCTTTGTGAGCAGGCGACCTGCAACTCCGGAACAGATAGCGAACTGACACCTTCGTAGTCTATCAACTTATCGTCGTTTTTAATCTTTAACATCTTGTGTCTAATTCTGTAACGCAGGATTTGATCAGATCCAAACGGCTTCAAGTTTAAGTATCTACCCATGGCAACTAAAATGTCTCTTGAAACGTTATCCAAAATCAGATCATCTTTGAACATCTTTGCAACTCTGAGTAACTGATCCTTATCAATCTCGTCTGTTGTAGTCTTAGATCTTAGTTTTGCATAAAAGTTTTTGAAATCGGCTCTTTGCTCGTCAGTTGTTGTACTTGGAAGCTTAATCATCTTTCTTTGAGACATTAAAACTTCCGAGACCTTCGTTCTCGTCTTACGCAACAACTTCAGCTTATTGTCCCTGTCTTTCTGGGATTGGTAGGTCGATGGCAACAAGTTTGGAAACAGTTTCAATGCAAAAGGGAGCAAAAGTTCGGCAAATGGAATTATCACGAACATTGCAAACGGGAACAATCGTAGAACGTCGGCGATAGTTCTTTGTAACTGTCTGTATTCTCTTCTGGTCAATTCATAACCGGATGCCATCTTTATCAAAAGCTTTGATGAGACCCTTATCTCTAAGCCCAATAATTTGGTACCATCCCAGTAATGATGAGCTTCATGTTTCACCTTTTCCCATATAGACTTTTTGGGTTGCTTTTCAGGCACTTGTGGCTGTTCTTCTATCTTTGGTGCATTGGAATTGGGTGTGGACTTGGAGGAATTGAAACGAACAGCATTGAGCCCAGGGGTTAGCAATTGGTATCTAACGGCGTATACGTGGTGGACTTAAAGAACACAGAAAAATCCAATATGTTAGTATGATTCTTAGTCCGATGGTGATTTGAAATGACTTTCATACTTACCTCTACTACGGGGTATAGTGCAAACAACTCTTGAGAGATTCAGGTTTAAAAAACCTTTCGAATATTTCAACATCTTTTCAAAGTTTATACGGCACAAGGTTCCTTGGTGAGAAAAAAAGACCTAAAATTCAAAGAAATTATGTACAAGAGACTTGGAAACTTGGTGAAACTTGTTGAAACTTATCCGTTTGATGCTACTTCTCTCTTTTTTAGTTAGAGCATACATGCGCATCAAAATAAGATCGCCCAACATTATCCGAGATCGTTTTACGTATATCGAGCTCCGTTGCAGCGGCGCCATAACGGCCACTGGCGTTCGGGGGGCCAGCCCGCGGGGGTCTCAAAATCAACCTGAGGCCCATGCGCACAGTTATATTCATTAGTGGATGGGGATCTCAGTTTTCACGGCCCGCGCTCTTATTAGCCCGGCGTGCGAAGGTTGTAAAAAATTGTTGTAAGGCTCTAAAGCTTAGAGCCTTAGAATTAGACGAGGACTCTTCTCAACTTCAAGTCGGTCGACGCAAGATCGACGTTTCCGCTGGGAGGTTTTTGAAACGCCACCACGACCTTTTCGTCCTCTCTTTCTCTCCTGATGTCGTGCAGAACCCAATATAGAGCCCTCTGTAAACTTTTTCTTTAACTAAGGGAGCTGACATGGAGACAAAAATTTTCTAATATTCACGTAGAGAGCGTCTGAAGTACAAAGAGGACTATCCGAAAAACACATATACATTGTCATTAAATTTTTGCAAAGTCACTAGACCATCCCACTTATAGCAAGCGGTCAACAACTTGATATCTAAAGCAGAGTTTTTTTTCGTTAGCAAGAGGATATTCGCAGAATTTTCTTCTAGCCTTATCAGACCCGTTTTTTTTTTGCGTGCTAAGACTATAACAGTATAGTGCATAAAACAAGAGTGGCATTGAATTATTTTATTTTCAATATGGCCAAAAGAAAGAGACAAGTTGATGATTCATCTGCTTCTAAAAATGAAGTGTCAGTTATTACTGAAGCTTCTAAGATATCCCAACTTGGACCTGCAACTTCTTCTAATGGATATCAAGAAAAAAAGCCCGAAAGCTCGGATATAGATCGTCCCGACTCCGCTGATGACTCGGACGAAGAGGAGGAGGAGGAGGAGGAGGATGATTCAGAGTCAAATGAAGAAGACGAACCGGAAACAAAACGTCCAAAGGTCATCAAACCACAGCTTTCTTCCCAGGATGTCCAAATTGCCCGTGAAACTGCGGAACTATTCAAGTCCAATATCTTCAAATTAGAAATCGACGAACTAGTGAAAGAGTTGAAGTTAAAAGACACCCACTGTAAACTAATTGAAAAAGTGCTACACAGACTACATGATATTATACAACAAGTTCCAAAGTCTTCGTCTTTCACTTTATCTGAGGCAGAAGCCTATTTTGCTGACTCCAAGAACAAAATATCCATCCCATTCCCAGATCCAAAACCTACAGGACTTAACTATAAGCTACAGTACGGTGCACCGGAGGATATATCATTGGTCGGATCCTTTGGCTTGAAAACGGGAATTCAACAGCATAATGGGATGTCGATAGACGTTGCATTGACCATCCCAAAGTCATTTTTCCAGCCTAAGGATTACCTAAATTACAGAGCTCTCTATAAGAGAGCGTTTTATGTCAGCTACCTAGCGAACCATTTGATCACTTTGACAAAAAAGAATCACTTACCCGTGAAAATTTCCTACGAATACGTTAATGGTGACAGATTGTGTCCCGCCTTACACATTGAAAGTTATACTCCTGATAAACCTCACGAGGACGATTTAATCTTTGAGAAAACCAAGTTTTCAATTAGGGTTATAGTTGGGTTTGAATTCGGTTTGTTTGAGTCCAAAAAGTTACTACCAGATAGAAACTGTGTCAGAGTTCAAATGAAGGATGATACCGACAAACTACCACCAACCCCATTGTATAATGCTTCAGTTCTTTCATCCACTACATACAATTACTACTTAAAATACTTGTACACTAACAAGAAATCTGCAGATTCATTTCGTGATGCAGCCGTTCTCGGGAAACTCTGGCTCAAGCAACGAGGTTTCACCTCACACATTCATCAAGGTGGATTTGGTCACTTTGAGTTTGCAATATTGATGACTGCACTTCTGGCGGGAGGAGGTGAAAGTGGAAACAGAATATTACTACATGGTTTCTCCAGTTATCAGTTATTTAAAGGTACTATAAGATATTTAGCAACGCAAGATTTATGTAATGAAGGCTACCTGTCTTTCAGTTCGGTTATTGGTGAGAACAATTCGGTCTACAAAACCAGAGGCTTCAACGTTCCAACTATCTTTGATAAAAATACCAAGATTAACATTCTCTGGAAAATGACAAGCTCTTCATATTCTATTTTGAAGAAGATGGCAATTGATACCTTGAGTTTACTTAACGATGACGTTCAGGATAGATTCAGACCTATCTTTGTTTTAAATTCAAGTACCCCGTTGTTGAAATATGACACCGTCATCCAAATTCCAATCAAATCGTTGAATCAGGAAGATAATTTCGGGCCGTTGGAGAAGATTTCATTTTTAACGTTCGAAAACTTTATCTGCAGCAAGATTTATAGAATATTAAGCAAAGCTTTGCATGAGAGGGCACATCAAGTTTCCGTGTTTGCATCTTGCTCTGATTCTAATTGGTCTGTACACAAACGGAAACCTTCATCAGATACGGACGACAGGTACATAACAGTCGGATTATATTTGAATCCATTGGAATGCGAGAAGAAAATTACAAAGGGACCTTTACATTTAGACAAGGAGAATGGTGAGAAATTTGCCTCGTTCTGGGGTAGCAAGGCACAAGTTAGAAAATATAAGGACGGAAACATACAATATAGTTGTTTCTGGAACCCGTCCCCAACGGAATCTACGGTCATCACAATCGTCAAATATATCTTAGATCTACACCTTCACAGAGATATATCGGACATTTTAGTTATAAACTCCACCAAATTTTCCATGCTAATTCCTAAGCCGATAAGTTCTTTGGCTACATCAACACAGCCCATCATTTCCCCATCGAATTTCCAAACATTGAAGAATTCATTTAATGACTTATGCAAGGCTTTGTACAATCTGAATTTACCATTGAGTGTCAAGTCAATTCTACCAATATCCCCAGAATTGAGAAATACGTCACTAATTTTACCTGTTCCATATGCTGTTTCCAATCCAGCATTTTTCAACGAGTGCATCTTGCAATTTGAATCTTCCACAAAATGGCCCGACGAAATAATTGCACTAGAAAGAACCAAAACAGCATTCTTGCTAAAAGTCAACGAGTATTTAAACAGGGAGACTTCTTACAAATCATATATTGTTAAGGATGAACGTACCATCCCGTATAACAACGAAATCACCATCTTGCATGTCTTGACGGAGGATGGTTTTGGCTTCAAGTTCAGAGTTTTGACTGAGAGAGATGAGGTTCTGTACTTGAGAGCTATCGAAAACTCCTCCGAGAAACAAAAATCCGTTGTCACAAACGTATATCTCAAATTTGTCCAGAAATACATGGGATCTGTTAAACATCATAGGGCAATTAGTACTCTGGTGAACTATTACCCATTTTTCTCACCAACTGTGCGACTCTTCAAAAGATGGTTGGAATCTCAATTGCTATTGAACCATTTCTCAGACGAGATAATTGAATTGATTGCTATCAAAGTATTTGTTGATCCAGCACCATTCTCGGTTCCATCAAGTGTCGAATCTGGATTTTTAAGAATATTGCATTTTTTGAGTCTTTGGAACTGGAAAGAAGATCCATTGATTTTGGATTTAGCCAAAGATTTTGAAAATGGCGAGGAGAAGAACAATTATATAGATAAAATATCCGACAAACTATCTGTGCAGTCATACCAAGCTATGTACAATAACTTTACAAAGTTAAGAAAGGAAGATCCAAATGCGTTGAAAGTGCAATATTTTATTGCTTCCAAGGAAGATACATCTGGAAAATTGTGGTCGATGAATAAAATATCTCTTCCTATTGCATCAAGACTGACAGCGTTATCGAAGGCATCCGTTTCTCTGCTCTTGAAGTCAGTTGACATCGATAAAAAAGTGTTGAAAATGATATTCACTCCTGCATTGAAAGATTACGATTTCACGCTCAAATTAAAGACACCAGAAGAGTTCACAGTTAAATCTGGGTTGTTACCTGAAACCAAATTTAAGAACCTTATTCAAACATTGAGTTCATTCCCGGATGACCCTTCGTTGCTACAGGATCCGGTTCAAGGATTTTTTGAAGAGTTACAAGCAAAATATAACAACGTTATGATTCTATCCTGCAACAAATATACGGGCTTAAGTGACAATGGTAACGTTAATGTTATCACTGGCTTGTTTAACCCCTCGGTGGCCAACGGAAAGAAAAAGTTCAGAGTTGCCATAGGTTACAATGTTAAGCCTACGGAAGATGAGCAATTGGAATTTAACAAGGAGGCTGTTTTAACTGAGTTGGTTACTTTAGGTGGTGACTTGGTCACCTCTCTTGAATATAGGTGAATCGATGAAGTTTTATTAAATTCAATTAATTATTAGTCTTTTGTATGTTTATGTTATTTTTAGTTTTTTTGCATCCTTAGCGTTTGCCCCCACAAGGGTGAAATATGTAATGTTTTACTAGACCAACACTTAATTTTAATTTTCAAAGTTTATTAAATAAATTTTAAGGCAGAATAGTAGGATATCGTCCTCTAAACTTGCCAGAGAGATCGAGGTGTGTCCGATAATCGATTAATGGGCGGGAAGACGTTCCACCAACGACCACATGGATGACGGTCATGGCACAAGCTCACTTCTCCTTAATGTGGATTGTGATGTCATTCTGGGCAGTGCAACGCGGAAAGAGTGCGACTGCTCCAACGTGAGCATGTAAAGGAGAACCTATACATTAAGATTCCAAAGGCTTGTTTCGTCTGTTTACCGATCAGAAATAAGTGGCCGACACCACAAAGCTTCCGATTTTGTTCAACTCGAAGGAAAAAATTTGACAGTTTTGCTAGATTCTGTTGAGCAGTTCCTGGGACAAGGGACCTATTACACTTCAGAGCCCGAATTCTTTAGAAAGTATGGCTAGTGAGCCAGAACACCCATCTACAAGCGCAAATACAGAAGACAGAAAAGTACATTCTTTTCTTTCAGACACAGAGTCTTCAACAAACGAGACACAGAGATTACCCCATCAACTAACCATGAAATTTAAAGATGACGAAATAGTCAAAGAACTTGAACTTAATAATGATAGAATTCTCAAACAACGAAAGAAAGGATTTGGAAAACATTTGAATTTCGTTTTGGATGTCATGTGCTATCTGTTTATTATATTACTATATGTCGCTGACAACTCATTTCTAGTTTTAATCGCAAGATTGTTTTACCAATTCATAGTAAGCCACCCGCCAAATACAATCGAGAATAACGATGCCCTGTCACCATCGATATCATTTAAAAAGGTTGTTGCACATAAAGTCATGATGCTTACCTTGTTCTTTGATGGGTTATTTCTTTTTGTATGCATATTTTTTGCAAGTTATTCGGAGCTTGGAGATGGTTATCTATACGGCGAGATTTCCTTAAATTTAACAGGTGAAAAGCAATTTACCAGTTGGTTTAGAAAGCTGAATTATCTTTTGGCATTGCAATTGACATTGATCTTCTTGCAATTTATAGAATTTGCTACAAATTTTGTGATAGCTCAGAGCTTACTAAAAGATGGCAACGAGGCTGACAATCCTGGAGAAACTGGTCTCAGTGCTGTGGAGTCTACAGAACTGGTAAAGGAATACGACGGATACCAAGGCGATGTTATGTTGTACGAGATTGATGTTTTGGAGATCATTAGAAGGGTCAGAAGCTTTGCCCAAACCGAACTATCTCAGAACTACCGTGCTGAAGAAAGACAGTCAGCAGCCAATTCAGATCCAGCTTTTGGCAACATGATGATTCCGGGTGGATTTGACTCGATAAGGAGGTTTACCGACGTTAATAGTATAGTTTAAGCACGATATACTTCCACCAGAATACTTTTGCTTTCAATCAGAATCGATTATTACTGATGATCAACGAAATGGATATTAATGACGATTATGGTTTAAACTATATGTATATAAATATCAAGTCAACAAAAAAAAAACAAAAAAAACAAAAAACAATACGATAATATTACTTTTCGGAGAAATACTCCCGTTCTAAATTATACAAAATTAGGCCGCTATTAATTCAAGTTACCCAAAGGGCAGTTTCTTAAGTATTCAGCCTTGTTTCTTAGCACTCTCACTGACTTGAAAAAGATCTCTTCTGGAGGCATGGCACCAACACTCTCCACATTGAAGATGAAATGATCCCTGACTCTTCCTAGTTTAACTTTACCGTTAAACTTTTCATGTCTTAAAACTTCTCTTGAAACTGTATCTTTTCTAGGATCTTTGACGTATGCTTTGCCGGTCGAATCTATTCCAATCACGCCTGATGGGAAACATTTTTGGAATTCCTTAGCGTCGTCTCCGGTGATTGGTTTTAAAATATTTATAGAAGGCAGCAATCTGTAAGATGCTGTGGAAACTGGGGAAAATTTGGCGTGGTCAGATCCAAGGCCTAAAACACAGTGAACTCTTAAAGTAATTTCCTGACCTGGTCTCAACTTAGCTAATAAAATATTTGGGTCACATGGGACGACCGGGCACTTAGAAAACGTTTGTATTTGCTTTCCTTGTGGTTCAAACTTTAAGTCCTTAGCGTAAACGTTCGAGTTTCTGTACAAGTTTTCAGGATCATTATTACCTGGAATAGCGTTTGGGTTCTTGGAGCACATCACATCTAAAGACAACACAACAGTATTTTCGTCAGTGAAAGTATCTTTTTCTTCTGCAGTATGATCTATCCATGTAAGTAGGTCTGGATCCACTTTGAGTGGAACCAAACCTATTCTATGAGCCAAAACCTCGTCTTGAATAACAGAGGTGTTGTTGAAAACGTACACGTATTCAGCTGCCACAGCGGGAACTTCAGCAATCATAATTCTTCTAAATGCATTAGCCACAGAGGTATCAAGGCCAATCATATCAAAGTTGACAGTTCTATCCGTAATGTAAGAAATATTTAGATTAAATTTCTTTTTGAATTCTTCAAGATCCCAGGCATTTTCACCGTTGGCAGAATATCCCGGAAAGTCTGTAGAGGTTGTGTTCGTCACACGGTCATGCTCAATTCCAATTATGTTAGACATTTCGATATAATGAGTTGATTTGCCGTAATAATGTCTGAACTGTGAAATTAAATCACTGAAAAGTTAGATCAAGTGTATTCTTATAACAAAAAGTAGAAATTATTAAGAAAAAAAAAAAAAAATTTTAGAGGGTGAATACTGTCAAAAGAGAATCGTGCCAAAAGGCGTAGCTCACTTTCACAGTTCACTGCGTCTGTGGTCGCTGCCAGCTGGTACCAATGACCATGGATTGAAAATTGAAATAAACAGGCACTTCTTCTTCGGTGATAGATCAAGTTTGCTCCAACGCTGTTTATTGAAAAGCGTCCCGAAAAGATTATCCACCCATAATAAGTCACGATAACGCCAAAAATATCTTTAAATGCTATCCACAACGAAAGGATGTGCACACTGCAAAGTGGACACTGGAACCTCGATATAGCGTCGATCGACGTTTAGAAATCACATGACACCGTCTCACCCGTACACCTCGCACATCTTGCACCAGCTGCTAGCCGTACCCTGAAGTTCCGAACAGCTAATCGATATGCAAGCTTTTATATTTAACACCCTATCTGATCCGGCAATGCTGTAAGCCATCTCAATTTCACCTTTTTTAACATAAATTGAGTCAGAAATCAATAGAGGACAGTGTGTGAGCTTCCGTATAGTTACCATGGATCTGTCTGGCGAAAATGATCTTGACGGCACGAATGCCCCTCAAGATGAGGCAAAAGAGGAGACCACTACATATCCTCTGTTACCCCCTCGGAGCCCTCCGCAACACTACGATGAGGTTCCATTAAGCGATGTTTTAGAAGAGACTCACCACGACGATGTCGATCAATTTAAGCCTAAACTTCCCAAAAGACCGACTTCAATGGCATCATACACCAATGGCGATTCTCAGAAGTTTGGACTGAAAAGAACATCTCTAGATGAGTTAGAACCTGCGTCTCCCGTGGGTCCGAGGGGGCTCCATAAGTTCTCCATTTCTTCAAGACTCCGCCCAAAAGAAGGTGCAAGAGACGAGTCAAAACCGCAAAAAGAAGAAAATATTGACTATTTAATAAACACCAGAAAGTCACAAGTGGAAGCCGTTTTTAATCGATTAGATTCTGGTATCCTTCTCTCCGATTCTGAATACTTTGAAGAATGCCAGCAGCATAATGAATATCTCAAGATAATGACAGATGCTGATAACAAACAATTTGACAATTCTGATAGATTGGGTATTTATTCGGTTATCTTAGAGAGTTTGAGGATAAAAGATGATTTTTTGCCAGACGGCCCTGACACGTCTGGTGATGTTATCTCCGAAGCTGCCAACAAGCTATCGTTGCCTACCGATTCAGGCACATATGAAGATCTTCTAAAAATTTCGCAACTAATAGAGAAACCTAACATCAATCCTTTGGTTATAGCTATACATTACCATTTGAATACACCTAAACTTACAACGGTGCTGAGTATTCTGTTTGATAACGCAATTTCTTCATCCAATAATTTCACCTACCTATTTATTAGAACACTAGAAAGCCATAATCCACAGAAGGTTATCGAACTCTGCAATGAGTCTGAACAGAACCCTTTCGATTACTTGGAATTTCTTTTAAGTTCGGACTCCTTTTGGATTGAATTTTCCCTTAAACTTAAAGAGCTCCGACTTTTTGAACCTTTCATAGATCAATTGATCATTTATGGTGTTTATTCCATTGTTGACATACTTATCACTCATTTATTTGATAGTAATAATTTGAGAGAAATTACGATTAATCCCAACTTATCGAGGTTTAACCTTGAATATAATAGATTAATCAATCCACCGTCACAAAGTTTAATTCTGGAAAACGACGATATAGCCAAACAGCGTGCTAAATTCAAGTCGCTGAGTAAGGACCTTTCACACAAAAGTTATAGATACGATGAATTGCAAAACAACTACAAACAACTAAATGAAGAGAGGTTTAACAATGATTCAATGATTCGAAAATTGCAGCTAGAGCGTAATTCGTTGCAAAGGGTCTTTGAGGAGAAGGAGAACCGGCTAAACAGTCTGCTTTCAAATTTTGAAGTTATCAAGCAGAACAACGAAAAGAATAACGAAATTAGTAGAATGAACGATCGCTTGAAAAAGGATATCAGTAGACTGCAGACTGACATTAATAGCCTAAGAAAAAAATGAAATCTATATTTATCAGTTTTGTTTGTTTAACGATTGGTATAACCTTTCGTCCTTTCTTATTATGCCTGTATATATATATATATTTTCTATAAACCAAGGAGGTTCTATTGTCCCTGGTCTCACGTAGCTCTAAATAATTGATATATATATATATATATATAGTTTACCTACATTTTTCGGTGCAAAAGGTGCAACAGCTGCGATTTGAAATTATACATCGCCTTTCATTCTACCATCCACTAATAATTGCTATCGCTGTTGTGCCCTGGATCAGCCTCACTTGATTCAAGTCCTTAGAGAAGCTTGCTTCAATTGGCACCCGGAACGACGGAAAGGGCCCATGCGTTATCATAAGGCAGCTCTTCCTCTTCTTCGCGCTGTTGTTCCCTCTTAGCTTATTCAAATGTAGCTCCAGACAGTCATCTACGTCATTTTGTAGTTAGAACAGCAATTTAATAACTGGGGTACATGAACGTGAGCCTTAATCGTCCGAAAACCTGTATTCTCAGAACTGACAACTGACTGATATGCCTCTCAAGAGTTTTTACGGAATTCCTTTCCAACGTTCAAGTTTACTATGGACACGCGGCATAATATTGCATCCCGTGAGGCTTCAGAATTACCGCGTTCCCCCTTCGAGCCAGCCCTAAGTCCTTGGGCTTTGACTTGACTCTCAGGCTGGGCGTTTCGCCCAGTTTGCGGTGATTGTTCCCCAGCGAACCCTATATCGCTCAAACTGGTCAGTGCAATACGTAACAATTTATAGGTGCTAGTTTTACGTGCACCTATTATACATATACAAATTCATAGTAGATTGTTTAACTGATGCTGTCAACACAGGATGCAAAACGGATAGAGGAGTTTTGCTCCAGTTTTGGCAACGGGCAGCTTCAATTAAGAATTCTAAAAATGTGCCTTCCTTCAAAAGCCATATTACGCATGGTGGAACTTGAGGCTTTGAGAATTGTTGGAGTTCCATATTTTATGCCTAATTCCTACAACCTATAAGGGTTATGGCGATCATTAAGAAATTTTGTTTTTAGTTCCCCATAATATTTCAAAACTTGTCGGTATATTGATTTCCTCTTCCTACTATCCTAAAAATTACAATAGACATGTGTAACTTCGCTAAGGATAGATTGAGGTGAATGGATAGAAATTGAACGCTTGCAGGAGGTAATTCTCCAGCTTGATCAGCAGCTATTTCTATATGTATGTACATATTCCAAAGGCTGCTGCTATATAAACCACAAGATATATATATCCTAGACGTTGCAATTTATAGATTGACGTCTGTGTTTAACTTTGACTTTTTAAATTAAATACAACCACAGATTTCTAACTATTGCGGCCTGAAAATTTTTCCTTAACCCCATATATTAAATTTTGATGCCCACCCGGAATAACTGTGCATGCACGCGTGTAAAATTCTCTTGGGACTATATATATATACAGAGCTGAGTAGTCTCGTCTCTCTGAGAGTTAATGGTACTGTTTCCCATATTTTGAAAGGCATACGGAACATGGCATCCAGATCAGGCATCAATCCGACTTTGCCTGGCATCTCAATCGGGTTTCAACTTGAATTTGGGGCCAAATAAATATATATACTAACTCGCTGCTCAAAACTCAATAATATGAAAAACCGCCTGTATGTAAACCACCGAAGTACGTACTACGGACCACCGAAAGTCAATTTCCTTCTTGTCAAAGACATGCTTTAAAGGATTTGGAGCCTGGCCTAGATCTGTATTCCGGAGTCAACTCTCAGACATGACATTGCCCCCGGTAGTTTGCGGAAATGTCCAACTATATAATATATGATGCTCAACGGACCTGTCGCAACCAATTGCCCACAGTGGGTCAGCCGGGAATCCTGATTCTTGACCCTTGGACTCTTGGAGCCTTGAGCATACGAAATACATGCCCCTTTTTAGCTTCGATACGGCTGTCGTTCCGTTCCTACGTGTTGCTGACTCTGACAGCTAGTATATGGAGTGATACATATATATATATATATATTTGGTATATAAGAGAATCGTTCCTAACCTCTCGCCCGTAACTTAATCATGATAAATATGTAGTTTCATTCTTAATAGCATGAACTATATGAGACGGACATTCTCACGAAATATATCTGCAGACGTCGGAACTGAACTGTTGGACTGACCTAGTCGGACGTACTGCATAATAAACTGTCCTGGTTTGAAGGGCTCAGCCTCACAGTCCCAGGAGCCACGCCCTTGGTTTCTGCACAGTTACGTAATGCATCTTGGGATAAACAGTTCAGATTGGAGTTAAATGCTATTGTGCTTGGCTGCCCCTCACTCCCAAATTCCAATTTTCAAAAATCTCAGTGGATCTCTTGTCCCTCTTAATACACTTTTCTTGGTTGATCCGGAGTCCAGCTAAAGATATATATTCACTCAATTATATCCGAACTCCATGAAGATATGAGACACTTTTCATATCTGTTCTCTACTATAATTTAAACCGAGTTTGTATATAGGTGCTGCGATATAATGGATTGATGTGTGGCTGGACTAAAAAAAAAAAGCAGATTATAAGAATTTGTAAAACCCTTCACTATTACGCATCAAAATTTCAAACTCCCAGCTTGTGGGCTTCACTTAAGAATTCTTCCCCCATGACCCCGGAAATTTTCGAGAAAAGAACAATGAGCTAAGTACTCCTGCTAGCTAAGGTAGAAAAAGTCCGTATAAAATATATGCAAATTCTGAATATTATGAACTTACTGCACGAGTCTTTTTCTGCCTTGTAAGTTGTAGTCCGTCAGCTTCTATGGACTGATGCCATAAAATCCGGATAACTGCATTGTCTTCTTGTTTTATTTGAGCTGGGGAAACGTCCGTTGATTATTTGAGAGGCTATAACAGATTTAAAAATGATCTGTTCTTCAAGTTCTATTATATCTATATGTATATATAAATAGTTGCCTTTATCCCCCTCGTTCTCCAAGTTCAAAAACAATAACTTATATGGCGTCCAATTTTCTAATCAGCAATTCTCAAGATGTCTGAAGAAAAAATTAATGAAACCGCAGCCGTTGATAACGGTCTGTTTGAGAATGGTTCAACGAATTCATCCTTCGAAAAAGAAAAAAATTCCCTTGACGATGAGCAACCAGAAGAAAACATTCTAAGTAACTATACCGAAGAAGAAGTTATGAACATGGGTAGAACGTATGCAAGGGAGTATGGACTGGACGAAGAACTATTTGCTAAAGCAGCAGCTATTGCCAGAAGTCCATCAGGTTTCAACTCTATGGAATTTTTGTCCGATGCAGAAAAGAACGCCCTACACGAAGAAATCGAGCATCCTTGGAAATTACCAAGAACCTTGTATTGGTTAGTGGGAACAGCTTCGATGGCAGCTTGTGTGCAGGGTATGGATGAAACAGTTATTAACGGTGCTAATTTATACTTCCCTTCTGCTTTCGGTATCGCTGGTGATTCTGATAGAGATAAGCTATTGTTGGGTTTGGTTAACTGTGCCCCATACTTGTGTTCTTCTTGTATTTCCTGTTGGTTAACCGACTTCATGAATGACAAGATGTCAAGAAGGGGTGTTATTTTCTTCTGTTGCTTCTGGGGTGGTCTATGTTGTATTTGGTCTGCCTTGACGAATAGCTGGTGGCACTTATTCATTGCTAGATTCTTTTTAGGTTTCGGTATTGGTCCAAACTCAACAACTGTTCCTGTTTATTCATCGGAATGTGCACCAGCAAAAATTAGAGGTTCTTTGGTCATGAACTGGCAAATTTGGACTGCATTTGGTATCATGCTGGGTTACGTTATGTCGTTGGCTTTCTACACTGTTCCTGATCGTGGTATTGGTGATGGTCTAGGATGGAGATTGATGCTTGGTTCCGCTTGTCTACCAGCCATTATTATTTTGGCACAGATCCCATTCTGTCCCGAATCTCCAAGATGGTTAATGGGTAAGAATAGACATGCTGAAGCGTTTACTTCTATGTCCAAACTGAGAAATACAGATTTACAGGCTGCCAGAGATAGTTTCTACTCGAATGTCTTACTGCTTGAAGAGCAGAAGAGTTCTGATATGGGATTTTTCCAAAAGGTTTATGAAATGTTTTCTGTCAGAAGAAATCGTAACGGTGCTATGGGTGCTTGGGTTTGTATGTTCATGCAGCAGTTCTGCGGTATCAATGTTATTGCTTATTATTCCTCTACGATCTTTACTGATTCTGGATTCTCTGAAAGAGATTCTCTTATTGCATCTTGGGGTTTCGGTATGTTGAATTGGGTCTTTGCTGCACCTGCTTTCTTCTTCATAGATAGATTTGGTAGAAGAACATTGTTATTGGTTTCTTTCCCATTGATGTGCCTTTTCTTGTTGCTAGCTGGTTTTGCATTCTGGATCCCTGAAGACACTAAACAAGAGGCTAGAGTTGGTGTCATCTCGCTAGGTATTTACTTATTTACGATTGTCTATTCATCATCAGAAGGTCCTGTCCCATTTACCTACGCTGCTGAGTGTGCCGCTTTATATGTCAGAGATGTCACGATGTCATTTGCTACAGCAACATGTTGGTTCTTCAACTTTATCTTGTCCTTTACCTGGCCATTAATGTTAAAGAAGTTTAAGCCTCAAGGTGCATTTGGATGGTATGCAGCATGGAACCTGATCGGTTTCTTCTTAGTTTTATGGCTATTACCTGAAACCAAGAATTTGACTTTAGAAGAGTTGGATGATGTGTTTGATGTTCCAGCTGGCCAACACGCTGCTTACCAAACACGTGCTTTGATCAACGGATTCCAAAGAAGAATTTTGGGCCACGATATTGCACCAATGGAACCTTTGTACAAGAAACACAGAGCTGCACTAATGAACACTACCTGGGAAGAGCATAAGCAAGATATTCAACATATTGAATAGATAATTTTTTTATAAGTTCTTTTTAGTTTTATGTTTTAACAGTACTTTTATTTTAGTTCAAATGACATTGTTGTGTATGTATTTTTTATTTTATATTAATTGGTTAATATCTCTGATACTTCTATAGAAAACTTAAATTGTCCGGCTTCAGAAGGACGACCGTTAGTGTTTCGTGAGCCAGAAAGAAAGAATTCTCATGCAACAAGAAAGTATGGGGTAATGCTGGAATAATGTGCCAGTTAGGGTGGAATAAACACTGAGGGTAAGATACTAGGTACTAGGGGCATAGTTAGGACTCAGACCCGGCGATCACCTAAAGTCTGGTTGCGGGGGTGGACGCATTTACGGCGCACGGAAATATTCATTAAGTGCCTACCTCCCTATAAGGTAGATATACTTTCAAGTTTATCCGTCTAGTAGGAACTTCCGAAACACGTATATATATATATATATATATATATATAAGCCTAAAGTTTCATAGTTGCCGGTCGTTGGGAGAAGCCGCAGTTTTTCTAAATCTCGGTCTCGTTTTAAGAGGTTCGGGTAAATTATACTAAGGACTTGCTGTTGTTGCTGGCACTTGCCCCATCATTTATCCATCTCTGTCCTGTGATATCTCGAGCTGGAGTCATACTGTCCCACATTAACACAAAGGTTTAACCGAATTTACATTTGTGGGGTGTTCTCACCTTTGATGATAGCCATGTATAGCAGCACGCTTAGCACGTATTCAAGCTATATATATATATAATTAGATGTTAAATATCATGGATAATGGTGCATGATCACGACCTGGAGATGGACTGCAACGAGGATAATACATTTGAAGGCGTTAAGAAACAGCCCTACCTCGTTTGGTCCTTCTGTAGACCGAGAGGCGAGAGCCCCCGAGAAGTCGCTTTCAACTTGAAGGCCATTAAAAGTACTACTGTCTAATCTGTTCGGATGATCGTTTAATAGTCGAAAACAAAACTACCATAACAGTAGCAGAGCCCTTGTGAAGGATCAAAAACATAAAAATTGACCTGTAAACATCTGGTGTTTGTTTCGATCTTGCGTTGTCCGTCTTGGAAATCGAAATAGATATTCGCATTTGATTCCGCCAGAGACTGGGGCGAGCAGGCTTCCCCACATAAGATAACAACTCTAAATTAGATGACGTCATAGCGACGTGAGCGAACAGCCACAGTGTAAAACTTTTGTTTCCCAAACCGCTGGCGACAGCTTCAGCCGCGAAATACGCGTAAGCCGGAGCTCAATCTAATGGGGATACCCACCAGAGGGCTGTGTTAGTTAATGTTTATATACAAAATTATAATTATAGTATATATATATATATATACAGGTCTCCAGTATGTACACTGGGCTAACAGAACCCTAAAATATATTGCACTTTTGCAATATTGTTTATCTGTTTACGTTCCGAAGTCCATCCATAAATTACGCTGAACGGTATTCAGTTGTGAACTTTGAGATTTGTTACCGGGTGACGAATCTAAGAAACCTTAAAGCATAGCGATTTTATTCCCAGATGGCGCGGAATAACATCGATGCTATAGACCCAAGAGACCAAACTCTTCCAATATATTATGTTATATATACCACTTACTTTTCGGCATTCTTGGCACTAAGAAGTGCTCAAACGTAGTTCCGTTAATTTCCTAGGCAAATTCTTTGTTGCTTAACTATCTTGACTGCTTTCCCGTTTTGGGTGACAGAATTTTGTGTAGCGCATACCTATTTTGGCCGCAATCGAGGGGAGTTTTAAAGCCTTTTGCTTCCCATAGGTTGCTATAAGACATCATCTTTGTAATCATTGTTCTTAGCACTCGCTGCTGGCGATCTTCCCCATCTTCCCCACTCACTATTCCTAAATCACCCCATGCTCAAATTTTGAAATATATATAAATACTGCATGTTTCCTTCCTTCGTCTTCAGGATTGCTTGTTCGCCGACTCTCTAGTGTGTCTCAGTTTTTAATATAACAACAGTTCAACGAAAATGGCCACTGAAAAACCGAAAACCGAAACTCCTGTAGCTGCTGGGGCTCCTGCAGGTGGTTTCTTCGACAACGAAAGACACTCGTCCTCCTCGTCTTTTGATAACGAAAAGGAAAAGCCGGATGCTTTACTTGAAGAGGGAGAAGAAAACATTTTGAGTAACTACAGTGAAGAGCAAGTTATGAACATGGGAAGAAATTATGCCTTGAAACATGGCTTGGACCCAGAGTTATTGGCAAAGGGTGCAGCCTTGGCTAGAAAACCAAACCATTTTAATTCCATGAGCTTCTTGGATGAAGAGGAAAAAAGGGTCTTGTATAAAGAAGTGGAGCATCCCTGGAGAATTCCTTGGACTCTTTACTGGTTGATTGGTATGGCTTCTATGGGTGCTTGTGTCCAAGGTATGGATGAAAGTGTCATTAATGGTGCTCAATTATTTTACCCAGACCAATTTGGTATTGGTTCTAGTTCTGACAGAGACAGTTGGCTCGTTGGTCTAGTCAACTGTGCTCCCTATTTGTGCTGCTCGTGTGTTTCATGTTGGTGTACAGACTTCTTGAATGATAAGTTTTCAAGAAGAGGTACAATTTTTATCACTTGTGTTATATCTGCATTGACTTGTATTTGGTCTGCATTGACTAACACCTGGTGGCATTTATTTATTTCGAGATTCTTTCTAGGTTTTGGTATTGGCCCAAAATCAACTACCATTCCAGTTTATTCTTCTGAGTGTGCCCCAGCCAAAGTTAGAGGCTCTTTAGTCATGATGTGGCAAATGTGGACAGCCTTTGGTATCATGTTTGGTTACGTTATGTCACTCGCCTTCTACAGAGTCCCAGCCCATGGTATTGGTGAAGGATTAGGCTGGAGATTGATGCTCGGTTCTGCGTGCTTACCAGCTATTCTTATTCTTCTTCAAATTCCTTTCTGCCCAGAATCGCCAAGATGGCTAATGGGTAAGGAAAGACACGCAGAGGCTTTCCAATCATATGTCAGAATTAGAAACATCCCCCTTCAAGCTGCCAGAGATACCTTTTACACCCATGTTTTGCTTTTGGAGGAGCAATCGTACCAGATGACATTTTTCGCTAAAGTCAGAGAAATGTTTTATGTTAGAAGAAACAGAAATGGTGCTATGGGTGCTTGGGTCGTTATGTTCATGCAACAATTCTGTGGTGTCAATGTTATTTCCTACTACTCCTCTTCCATTTTCAGTGATTCTGGATTCTCCGAAAGAGATGCTCTCATTGCATCATGGGGTTTTGGTATGTTGAATTGGGTGTTCGCTATACCTGCATTTTTCAGTATCGATAAATTTGGTAGAAGAACTTTGCTATTGTTTGCATTCCCATTGATGTGTATCTTTTTGCTATTGGCCGGTTTTGCTTTCTGGATCCCGGAAGATACCAAAAGAGAAGCTAGAGTTGGTGTGATTGCACTAGGTATTTACTTGTTCACAATCGTTTATTCATCGTCTGAAGGTCCTGTTCCATTTACTTATTCCGCTGAATGTGCTGCTTTATATGTCAGAGATGTCACTATGTCGTTTGCTACAGCTACGTGTTGGTTCTTTAATTTCATTTTGTCTTTGACTTGGCCAGCCATGTTGAAAAGATTCAAACCACAAGGTGCATTTGGCTGGTATGCGGCTTGGAATTTAATCGGATTCTTTTTAGTTTTGTGGCTTCTACCTGAAACCAAAAATTTAACATTGGAAGAGTTGGATGAAGTTTTTGATGTCCCTACTAGTCAGCACGCAGCTTACCAAACGAGACATCTTTTGAATTGGTTGCGGAGAGCTGTCTTGAGACAAAATATACCAAAGATTGAGCCATTGTACAAGACTCATAGAACAGTCATCACCAACAAAGAGTGGGAGCAGGAAAAACAACAGGTTGAGCATATTGAATAAGCCTTTTGCTTTCAACTGTTGCTGAAACCGTGGTTTTGCCTTCAAACTACTTTGCTTTTCAAATTTTATTTTATTAAAACATGAACCAGTGTTTCTGTTGAAAGGATTTTGAACGGGGTTTTCTTTTTTTTAATATTTTCTTGGTTTGTATAAGTTAACTGTTGAATAAATTTGTTTAATTCGATATAAGTCACTTTTGTAATACCTGACCCGTTTTAAAGTTTGCCTTGACACTTCTACTTCATGCGCGGCCATACCTACCTGGAGGGGAGCCTGATTTAGTCACGTGAGAATTTTGTTTTTTGAGTATCAGAATTGATAAACACGCCCATATAGATTCTTTTAAAGAGTTAGGTGACTATCTTACAGATAACAAGCATGTGTAATGGGGCTACTAAACATCTTCAATCCATGAAACGGTGACGAATATATATAATATACATGCAGTTATAAGGCGGAAGAGAGAATCAAGATATACAGTTGATGAAGGCAGGTTGGGCAGCTGTCGATTAGTATGAGTGGCTAGTGATAATTATAAAACCAGTTGATATCTCCCACATAGTTAGGCGACAACAAAATTTATCGTCAGCTATTATAGTTACCACTCGTTCTCTATAATAATCATCTTCTGTCCAACTTGATTTCACCTGCTGCACATGTATATATATATATATAGCTTATCATAGCCATTACCAATCATGTGTAATTGCATATAGCCTCGGTTTCTGTTTTAGGTTGCTTCGGGTTAGACGAGCCGCACAACTAGCCAAACTTCCAAACAAAATTCTAAAAAATTGATATACAAATTCTAAAATTTGATCGACATTGTGACAGATGTATTTATAGATGCAGGATTTCTTTTTAGTCGCTTTATGAATGTTGAAGTCCGGTCTGCAGCCAACGTCATCCACTTCACATTTTTCCTTCAAGCATTAAGGTAGGGTTTAGTAAAGACATGGCAACCAAATGATTTAATTTTCGGAAATGTGAAAAACAGCATGAATGCATGCGGACGAAAAGTGCACACAGTCTAGCACGCACTATTTATATATATATATATATATATATATGTTAGATACAACAATTCTTTGCAAGGAACGATAAGTCGTCTGCTAGCCTTCTGCACATATTCACTTACACTTAGATAAGCGAGTTCAACCACCAACTGCTCGAAAAGAAAGCAAAGTAAACGGGTAAGCATTATGACGCATACTTTAATTCTTATAGGCTGTCATAGAGGTAGCAGGAATCTTTATATCCGGCTGAGGATTTTTGGAGATCACTAGAGTCAGGTATAAGTTATAAATTTACTGAGATTACCAACGAACTTGGATTTAAAATCATACATGGTTTATGAAATCATTTAGAGAAATCTAGGTTGAAAGCTAAGTGTATCAAAGTTTGAACAAGGGAAATTGTAGCTCATGAGACTGTTTCTTTTTTTTTTGGAAGAAAAACTGACACCCTGGTTAAATATGAGAGAAACATCATGGTTAGTGCCCCAACTTCCAAGCCCTGTATACTTCAATCCATCTGTAGAGGTTGGAATTAAAATGAATCCAGGCGGTATGCGCCTCGTATAACTAAACATGCTGTATGTGAAGCGAGCTCAACATGGTGTCTGTGACCTTTGTGTATATTAACTACAAGTGGAACAAACTCGGTTCGTCTTCGTTGTCGGGACATTTCGTTGCAACTTTCAAAACAATTCAATAAATCGGGGTTTGAAGCAAGCTCCAACCTCTCACAGATCTTTGTGAGGTATTAGCGTGGTTAGTAGACCTTGATGTGCTCGAAAATGCACACGTGAATGTGCAATGGCAAAACTGGCCCGTAGTTAAGAAATTCGGCAGCTATGCGATCAATCTTTCCCCATGGAAAGCAAAGTCAGAACAATAGTTGACTCTCATAGCTCATGACTGCTTATAAACTTCTTACTAATTTTCGGGCAAAAGAAAAATCAAGGTAAGAAAAAGAAAAAGCAATAGCAAAAGCAAAAGCAAAGGCAAAGGCAAAGGCAAAGTCAAAAGCAAAAGCAAAAGCAAAAGCAAAAGCAAAAGCAAAAGCAAAAGCAAAAGCAAAAGCAAAAGCACAAGCAAAAGCAAAGGTAAAGGAATTCATATAATCATGACGTTGCAAAACATTCCTAAAAGGATTAGCAGTAGCAATTCCTTGTAATTTGTAACCATGTATATCATATGGATGCATTGATCCTTTGAGGCTCTGTTTTCAACATCCTAGACATCTTGCAGGTACACACGAGGCAGAATTATCCATATCCAGCAGGGGGCAAAAAATACGGAGCTCTTTTTCGTATAGAGGATATAATGTATATATTATATATATATATATATATGTGTATAATATATTTATATAATATATTATGTATTTGCAAAAATTTATATGCCACATACAAATTAAGAGATCTGGTGACATTTTTAATGCTGCAGGAGCGTGTCCACGTCCAGAAAGGATCTGCGACGCATGGAAAAAAACTTCATGCTCGAGTGAAGTGCATTTCACTTATTTCCCGAAATAGCCAAGCGGCAAAAGAGCTGAAGGGTTCCGCTGCAGTTTGCCAACATTGCCTTGCTGTTGTTGTTTCGAAACTATTCAACTTTGATTAACTGCAGACTACAAATTATATATAAGACCCAGCTATTCCTACTTTTCTTTCATCTAAAGAGGCTCAAAACGGTTTTTGTATCAGTGTTTATATCATTACTCTCTTCCTGTTGTTTCGATTTATCGCCTGAATCAAAGCAGCAAGCGTATACATTCTCTTTTGTTCATTTGCGTGAATTTTTCTTTTCGACAGATAACTGACCACATCTCTAATGTATTCTGTGGCTCAACCTCTTGGTTTTCAACCAGATATAATAGATGGAAAAGTTGGTTTCATAACGCCCAATTTCGAGCAGCTTCAAAGCGACATCAATAAGTTTCTTTACTATTCTCTGGAGCAGGACGCATCTCAAAACAGCACTCCGTATAATTCTATATCTTCTTCTTCTTCGTCCGCATCTTATATGTATCAGGTCCCATCGGACGAACATTGCACAAACCAAACAGGACAATCAACGGCGAATTATCAGGAGTCCCTAGCATCACAGACGTTTAGCGATATAGGCATTCCTGCGCAAGCTTGCAATCCTCCAATGGTCCCATTACCTGATACGAAAGAATCAGTCAGTGAAGAATCTCCTCTCCAAATAAACCAGCAGCTTCAATTTGGAACTCCTTATTTACGGGAACCATTTCCATTACCCACAGCCAATGAAATGGTAGCATATAACGACAATTTAGCTGGAATTATTGTTTCATCTCCTCTATCGTCAGAGACCGGCAGCCGGAGAGGATCTGTGCCTGGTGGCAATTCATCTCTGAGATCAACTATACATGCATCAAGCACCGAATTGTCATTCAATAGCTCAGTGCATTTACCAACCGTCAACCCATCAAGTCCAAAAGCTCAAGGCAAGAAGTCAACTAAAGCTAAAAAAGCGAATTCATCTCCTACTCAACGATCGTTTAAGTCAAACTATACTCCAAAGATCTGTAGCGTTTGCAATAAACCAATAACTAGAGATATGTCCAGACATTTGAGAACACATGAACTGGTTTCAAGGTTCAGATGCATATACCCATCGGAGACATGTATACATAAGACTGGTCAATTTAATAGACCTTATGACTTTAAGAAGCACTTGTTGAACTGCCATTTTAGGTTTGATGACAGCAGAGTGAAAAAGTTACACAACTTGAATGACAAGATGAACTACTTGGGAACCTGCTACTGTGGATTAAGATTCACAGCTCAAAGCTGGCTAGATGATCATATATTGAAAGACAATGCTAAAGAATTTGACTGCCAATACTTGAAAAACTATTACAGTAGTTTAGGACTAAAGCCTCCATCACAACAGTTTGTAACAAAATAGCCAAAGGTTTGTCATTGGCTACTTCAATCTTCCAAATCATCTGTTCACATATAGAATGTTTTCATTTTTTTGGGTTCCATTAATAGGCGATTTCTTCTTACTTTTCGTTTATTTGGTATATAGACATAGTCCCGTTTTTATTTTTCTCTCTTGGTTGTAATGAGATCTACTAGCACGGTTGTCATAGTGATACTTATATGTATGAATAAATATACACAAGATATATATATATATATAGGCTTAAATTAAAGACTTAGGAAATATTTGCGTAAATACGAACATTTAGAGGAAAAGCGTAGCCAAGCAACTCACAACACATGGAGACCCTGGTGGATAATCTATTAGACCAGATGATTTTTGAATCGCAATGCCGTTATGCTATTTTCCTGTTTATTATATATATATATATAAATTATGTCAATCTATATATCGATTGAGATCTATTTTCTTTTTGCGTTAACTATAGATATATATATATTTGGCACTACGGAGAAAAAGCCACAATATGTCCTAGACACCCCTCATCTCAAGCTGGCGCAGTTTGTGGGTTCAGCATTGCTCAAAACTGAATCTGTGATCAGCAATCCTATCTAGTACCTAATAAAAGCACATACAGCTTCTTCTGTTTTGATTCATTGGTGATACACGCAGCAGATACGATGATCGTGTATATTGTGAGAATAATATACTGAAATGGTAAAACCAGTTTAAGAGTAAAAGCAATTTAGTTGGCATGGGGGTGTCTGTGACAAAAACGTCGGGTGTCTTCAGATTATGATAGGTAATAGATATATGCAATAATATAAATTAATATATATATATATATATATTATATAATTAGAGACTATGCATATATATATATAGATGATGATGGTGGTGATGGTGATGATCTGTAACTTAGGGATACCTGACTGCGCAAAGCTAAAAGATGACAATTTTACTAAATTCCTTTTCAACTGTTTTCCAACTCAGAGGTGTTCTGAGATTGGATGTCAGATTTATGGTATGATGCCCTCTTCCTTTCATATATTGAATATATCATTTATTTTTGGACTTACTCGGAAAATGATGTATATATATATATAAATTACAAATCATAGATATCAATATATATATATAGGAAGTTGACGGCAGATCTGCTAGTTGGACAATGCGATTTAATGATAACTGCACACCTGCTAGTTATATGATTAATTCGACTTAATAACAGCTCAAACAATAGGATATATATATATATATATAATTTAAATTAAAATTTTTCTTACGTTAACATTTTTCCATGCTATAATCAAGACCAAGCTGTTGGATTACAGAGGATTTAAACTGCAAAGGCTCTAAATTTTGCTGATTATGGGTAACTATACAGCATGGCATTGAGTCTTCTGGTGTAACATTACGTAATTTTGAAATACTTTAATAGAAATTAATTGACAAGTTGGCAAAATGCGGAAAATCTCTTTTCTACGGATAATCGGATTCAATATATATATATATATATATATAATATGAACGACAATTTATCTTAATTTGCCCTTTGTCGCCCCTAATAATTATTATAAATTGATATTTAAAGATAGCTTGAAGATATGTTTCTATCGTATAGGAGCTACACAATTACTTTGTTCAATAAACCTCATTGGCGCTCTGGTAACTTACTAGAAGTTCAAGTTGGCTTGAGAATTTGAAAAAGAAATAAAAAATAGAACAAAATACTTCTATGCGTATATATATATATATATATATATATATATATTATACGATGAATCAACCTCGATCTATTGAGAATTTGAGATCTATATTGCATACAGCACATGTATATATATATATATATAAATATATGTATAACAATTTTAATTTAGGATATAGAATTATATATAATATATATATATACATATATTATATAAAACATTGTGCCATATAGATCATTGACCAATAGTCGATACATTCAACAAGAAAGTTTGGGCTACGAGTCACGACTCACGATTCACGAATCACGAAACGATACATTAGTAGCATAATAGCAGAGTTATAGTGCAAATCAAGAGTACTTATACTTGGACTGCTGGAGATAGCTATAGCTGCTAGAGTCCGGGCAGAACCAAGCAATGTCACACAGACTTGCGTTGGTGGCAGATCTAGTTAGCGTCTCAGCGTCTCTCGCACTTCAACACGGCACGAGCCGCTGCATATAATTGGAGTTTGCGCAGAGAACATTCGGTGGGACAGGGCTTAGGTCCGTCTTCCATGCATATACTTGCGCCCATCGTTTTCACTTTAGCCCTTCTCGCTTAATTGTTTGACGGGGCGCGGCCACGCGTGCTGTGCTAGCAACTCCACCGCCGCGTTTGAAATGGCAACAAATTGGCGTTCTAGTTGGAACATAATATAATATATATATATATATATATCGACTACGATACAATATATATAAGATAACGCACTAGCTCTCTGCTCCCCACTCTAGTCGAAAACAGGAGTTGGGGAGAGCCCCTTTATTAAAGACATGAGCAAGACTTGCAACAATTTACTATTGTTCGCAGCTGATCGCCAAAGCATGTGCTTTTCTTCTTGACGGTTTGAATTTCTTTTTTTTTGTTGTTTTCTTTAGAAGCATGTATCCAAGGTGTTCTGTGCAGGTCGGCAGGGGCCGTTGTACCAGTTAGTTGACATGCAATTTACGGGTTTTCCTGTACGGGCCGCCGACATTTCACTAGCAGATTTCTTCAGGCACATTTTTGACCAAGCCCGTAATACTCATATTCTACTAATATCGCAGTTAATAGATATCCGTTTGCTCTAGTGACGAAGCTTGACAGTGGTAAGATATACGAGATTAACAAGGTTGGACCAATCATGATGGCTGCTCATAATAGCACAGCTTGCGTGTGCCTTCTTCTCTTTTCAGTTTTAATACTATAGTTGAAGATCTCATTAAAATGCAAAACTTTAAATGAGTTTATATATATATTATATATATATACCTCATTGCGGAAGTAACAGCTGCTCCCTCGTTGAGGGGTAACACTGGTCCGACACTGAACAGTATTTACCGGTAACAGAGAACTCTCGGAATTTTCATCCATTTCAACTTTAACTCCACATATACAGGATATTAGCCAGGTTTCTGAGGCTTCCAAATTCCATCTTGCCAGATGAGAATGTCATATAGGAACAACGAAGGTTGGAAAGCTGGCAATTTATCTCTATTGTGATCATGTTTCTGTATTATCCGCATAGTAACACATGGACTAATTTATTATAGATCGATTTAATTTATTTAAATAGTATGTAGCAATCCCTGGCGTAGAATAAGTGCCAGAACTATTAGACTTTCTTCATATAATATATATATATATAATATACATATATATATGCATATACTTTAACTACCATAGCCTAGGTTGAGGCATGGGTCCAAACAAAAAGGATCAACAGCAAAAATAGCGCTGCATGAAAAATAAAGGGCAGATTATTATATATATATATATAGATAAGAAGAAAACCAAATGGTATAGCAGTTCCTTCTATAATGAATTAGACGCTGGTTACGGAATTCCCACATTCTGCATCATCAGACAGAGGCCAGAATCGTAAAACTGAACTTTATATGGTATTTCATAACAAATCTTAACTGATATTATATAAATTAACACACAGAAATGTTAAACCGAAAAGGAAAAACTAAAGCACGAGCTCCCCTGATCTCCAATTGACAGGCATTTACTATTTGACGTGGACAACTATATGCATTACCATAAAGTGGACAACGACCATTGGTTCATTTCCGCATCTGCAGTTTCCTTTTTTGGCTTCCAACTCCTTACACATCATAGCGGCTAAAAATAGCATTAAGACTGATTGAAATCACAATCAAAAGATCATGCGATATTGCCAATAAACAGATTAGCGGTAATACTGGATCTTCCAACCACCCAATCTTTAACCTCATCATCACCATCATCATAGAGATCATGAGATATTTCTAGGCTAATAACCGGCGCTCTATCTATTGAAGGCTTCGTAATCACATCTTTGATGCTATTATGAATGGTTTCCATTGATACAGATGTATATTCAAAAGTCTCAGTTGCCCCATCCAGCTGTGGCGAGGATAACAAGCTCTCAGCGTAGGCGGAAGATTTACGCACAGGGGCTGAAGATGTTATTCTGTTATAGTCACCTTTAATCGAGGGTGTTCGAATCGATGGGGTTGGCCGTTGGTTCCCGGAGTCTGAACCACGAAGTTTTACATTTTTCAGTGACTCGGGGTTTTCAGCTCCTGGCCCGGGTGGCTCCAAATTCGAACGTGTTAAAGACAATGGCCTTAGATGGACTGCATCTGTTGGTTTCTCAAATTCTCCCAAATTGGAATCTGGTGGTGATGTTGGATTTTCATTGATACTGTTGTCTGACGTGGGAATACTTGTCCTCTGATCAAATGAGCCCTGTAACGTATCAGTTTGATGACTTACATCTGGAGAAGTTGACGAAGATTCACCGAATTTGGTAGATTCATCATAAGGGTACTCTTCATACTGTTCATCTAACTCATCCAGTATAAATTTTAAAGGATCTAAAGCGGTCACAAACATTCCATTGCGTGAAAAAGGTTTGACTGGGTTTTCGATCTTTAGGTTGCGAATGTTCAACTTTTGGTTAGGATAGAATGTCTTAGTGTATAAAGATGAAGTGAAACCCACTGTAGAATCAACAATCTGTCCTGTGATATGGTTCACCTGATGGGTAGTTTTATCCAGCACAGTTTTATCTCTAAATTGTCTATAATCTTTCAACATTTCCATCGACTCCAATTTCGTACGGCCTTGAGTTGATTTGCCATTCCAATCGGATATGATCTCATCGTAAGACATCTTTAGTGGCAATTTAACTAACCCCTGAGAGTTTGCAAATTTTGTCAGATTACTTGTCAGAAGTTGATACACTTCGAGATTTTGGTAGTATAACTTTATAGTCAACTTGTTGATGAATTCAGAAAGTGTTTCCAAGACTTGAGGAATTATTAGTTTAACCTTAGCATCTAAGTCCATAAAGATTACTCTTGCTTGACTTAACTGGGTCTTCGAGTGCTCTAATTTCATTTTGTCCTTCTCAGAAAAGTTCTTTGAGTTCAAAAACTTTTCAGTAGAATTATAATGCATGTCGCAATCAATTTTCTTGTGGTTTCTCTTTGTGATTAGCTTTAAGGAAACCTTCAAATGGTCTTTCATTTCAGAGCATTGCTCAACAAACGTTTCTCTTCCAAGCTCCACCCGCTGGGTCACTTGATCGTACAAAATGCGGAAAAGCTTTTGAGCTTGTACAAGCTCTCTCATTGTAATGTTGGAGAACTCCTCGTTTTCATCATATTTAATATCATCTTCGTCATCCTCAGTGCTGTTATCGATCGGTTTATGGAATCTTTTGAAAGTATGAATTGTGCTTAAAGAATTATCCAATATCGTGGTCCAACATTTATTCCATTTCTTCTCTTGAGATTCTAAGAACTCCAGTCCAGCAACTGCATTTCGTAAATCATGCTCCCAGGACTTAATAAGCTCGTCTTCACCTGATTTCCTCCCCATGAACTGGTGTGGGGTGCGGTACAAAGCTTTCTTCACACCATTCAAAGACATTGTAATTGGATCTCTTGATAGCAGATGATGTTTAATTGAAAATAGATATTCGTATCTGTGTGTCTGAGGTCGTTACAAATGGTTCCATGTTGCCCTGTCTAACGTATATCCATGCAGTTAGCTGTTCAAATGCGGTCAATCTTCTTCCTACAACTGCCGGACCGGGCTGTGCAAGAAGCCCCATGTGTACAGATTGGGAAACTGGCAGTATACGTAATAACCAGACAAATCATAATTTATAGGGGCGTGCACCACACACCTCCCGCGTGCTCACTTCCAAGTTCCAAGCCGCAGCTGTAGCAACCTTCCACTGCTAACGCCGCTCTTTGAAGAGTTGCTGGCGATTGTCGCACGCGCACGGCCTGCCCCAGTTGCAGTGCCCGCACTGGCCCCATACCATG
>JAJMAB010000121.1:0-40232 GCA_030564825.1 Ogataea sithepensis | reverse complement strand
CAATAAATTGACGATCTTTGGCCAATTGTGAGACTGATATGATCTTATCATCCCCTTTAATGCCTATGGCATTTTTGAGTTTCAGAGGACCAAACATCGCATCTCCACGATACTGTGAAGAAAAATACCCTTTCACTGTTTTCACTAGAGACAGTTCTGCGCGAACATTCTTTAATAAGTACAATGGCAGAACATGTGTGGATGCCGCAGAGTCAACAATGTATTCATCATCAATTTGATTGAACTTGTTGTGGTGAATTAGGTGCACCACCTCTTGCGTTTCCACATCTGCATTCTTTAAATAGCACATTGCTTCATCGTGTCCCATCTTGTGGCAGAAATCACATTTTTTGTTTTTGTTCCTCTTGTTCTTTGAATTGATTCTTTTTGAGAGATTGACGGTCTCTGTCTTTGAGAAGATATCATTCTCCGTCATAAACTCTAAAAGCAACTCCCAATCGAGTTCCCAATTCTCAGCAATTCTATACCCCCATGCATCAACCATCTTTTTATAATCCTGAGTGGATAATAGTAAAAAGTATTTCATATATGAATTTATAGATTGATCTCTGAAATATGGATCTATACTTTCTAATATCCCAAAGTATTTAGTGATCTTTAATCTCGATGTCTCTGGGGAGTTAAGCTCTTGCATCAGATCTGTGTACACTTTTAGAAAGGTAGTGTATGGAACACGCGCCAAGGAGGCGTTCAGTTTTTCCAGTTTAGTGAACCCATCTGTGACTGCGAATTGGTTGTCGGGTGGATAAAATTTTTCAATGATCGTTTTGATCACATCCGCGAACATTGGGAACATTGTTTTGGCAGGCAAGCCGTCAAATGTCTTGATCGACTTGGATCTAACGATCCTACCAGCATCAACTTGGGTGATTTTGTTTCTGCTTGTAAGAACGTTAGCCAAGGTATTCCAGACTAAGGCAATCTCCAGCTTATTCAGCGCTTCTGTACGCTGTGTCACTGATTGCTTCAGGTTGTTGAAGATACCATTTGCTTCTTCGATCGTAAGGTCGACGGTATCAGCAGGGAACCTGAATTCCTCTTCAAGGTGAAATTTGTTAAAACCATCCATTGTATATAATATCTTTTGAATGTCTGAGTGAAAGAAAAAGATTGGAAATCTGTCGTGCAACTCACTAAACTGATATTATGCTAGATTAGAGAAAGAGTAACTATAAAGTGATATATAAGAGGAAAGAAATAGAATACCTACGTTCTATATATATATGGGTAGATTAACATCCTTACACCCTATATTTCATCACACAGTTATATCTAGGATAGTTTATATTTCTATATAGAATAAATAGCGGTATATTTAATAACAACCTTATCAAACAAAATGTCAGACAACCCTATCATTAATGAAACTGTTGCAAGAATTCAACACTAGATTCTAACTTCAACAGTTAACTTATCACACCGAAGCGGATGACCCAATGTTCACTCCTGAGGACGAGGAAATTCATTTAACTCTAGAAGCACATCAACTAGTCAATAAACACAAATCTCAAAGACTCAAAACTCATAACTGGTGAGTTGGTGTCAACAGAATTGACACCAGCCACTGGACGAAAACCGACAGGTCTTGCTTTGAACCTTTCGTCTGATTGACCTTCCTTCTTAACAGCAAACACAAATCTTCCTGGAATTATAGTAGTATTTGCAGGTATTGATGAAGCTTCAACTTCGTCATACATTTTATTAGTCTGCAGTGCCGAAAGTTCCTCGTTCATAGCTTCGATCCATTGATCCTTTTCCATGCTTTCGAGAACATCAGTATAACTTGTTGGAATTTGATATTTGTGTTTATTGACCAGTAGATGTGCTTCTAGAGTCAAATTAATTTCCTCGTCCTCAGGAGTGAACATTGGATCGTCCGCTTCGGTGTGATAAGTTAACAACTTCTTGGTTACATATCCAACGTACTTTGAAGAAGGATGTTTGTAGATGATTCTGGCTCTTTTAGCAACGGACAATAACACGGAAGGCACCATCATATTGAGTGGATCATTATGAATCTCTTCATCAGCTTCATAATTTGTTGTTACGATGATGCACGACAATGGTCTTGGGCTTTGTAACAGAAACCATGTATGTAGGAGCACATGCCTTTTGCTTCTTGTTAGGACATTTGTTACTCAAGTGGCCAAATTCATTGCAAGCATAGCATCTGACATTCTTGATAGACAAGAATGCCTCATCCTCTTCAGCTTCACCATCATTAGCAACATGGACCTCAGCATTACCATCGAATGATGGATCTTCACTTCTTAAGGTCTTCATATCCTTGTCAGTTTTTCTAACGGTCAGATTAGTCAACTTATCACGACCATCATAGGCACCATAGGTTCTCAAAAATTTGGCAATTTCGGAGTCCTTGTACCTTGCTAAGGTTAGGGTAGGTCCTAACGGTTTCATTTCAGGGAAGTAGTACAAAATAGAATCCAAAAAGTATCTTGCAACATCCCCATCCGCAGCTTTCATTAAGTTACCAAACAAATGTTTTAGTAGCTTAATAGCATCTAAGTTGCATAACACAGTTAGTGATGAATTCATTTCAGCCAATAATGTTAAATCTTCGGCTTCATCAAAGTCATTGAGGACCGTTGGAGAGATCTTACATCGGACCAGACTGTCAACCATCAAACTGATCTTGCTTGGCTCTCTGTCAAAAGTAGTGCCCTCTAACATTGAGTCAACTTCCAAGTATTCACCAATCTCAATTTTAGCAAATTACTTTTTTAACCAGATCTTGAATAAAGGATAGTCCCACTTGTTTTGGAACTTCGGACCAGTTTCTTTCTGGCTTACCAGTTGGAAGTCTTGACAGCTTCGAATGAGGCATCGTATCCCTCATCAAACATAAACATGATGGATACGGTAAAAATTGCAAAGATTGGAAACCAATAAAAATTGTAAGGTGTAATTTTGTAAGGAGTACATACTTTTTATTAGGTTATTATTATAGAATCATAGTGAGGTAAAGTGTTAAAAAGTCAGAACTGGGCGCTGCTTATCGGATACCATGTGAGAAAACCACATTGGACAATCTATTCTTAGAACTACTTCCAATAATAGATCTTCTAAATGTGGATATCAATGGTATCCGATAAGCAGAGCGCCCAGTTCTGACTTCAACACCCTACTATAATTCAAACCATCAATATATCAACAATAAATAGATAAAAACACAAATAAAATCAAACAGACAAACAAAGAAATAAGATATCAGTAGCCTCCACTAGACTTGGCCAACATTCAACAGCAATCTCAAGCTCAAGTACTTTTGCTAACCAAGAACATTAGTGAATGAATCAGCAACATTTGAATTGGTATCTTTTTTCATCAAGTGGTCTCTTAAAAAGTGATGTCTGATGTCAATATGCTTAGTCCGAGCGTGGTAAGCAGGATGGTTTGCAAGATCAATAGCACTTGAATTGTCATCATGAATTGTAGGAGTGCCAACATCCATCTTCAGATTTTCTAGCAACTGTTTCGACCACAACATCTCCTTTACCGCCTCAGTCAACGACATGTATTGTGCTTCAGTTAAGGACGAAGCAACAGTGTTCTGCTTCTTTGATCTCCAAGTAACAGGACCATTTGCCATCATGAAAACATACCCAGTAGTCGACCTTCTAGTATTACGATCACCAGTGCAGTCAGCATCCGAGTAACCATTCAAATATATTTGACCATCACCAGACGAGTACCGAATTCCATAGTTGATTGTAGCTTTCAAGTAGCGGAGCACATGTAACAATGACCGAGAACATGTTTGTTAAGGAGGTAGTTCTTAAACTACAACAGGTTATGACCATAAATGCGTTTATGTTTAAGGTTGCAGACAATGAGAAGTTCAGTTCGAGCGATAACTTCCCACGTTTGGAAAGTTATGATGTATGCCAATTTGAGTATGTGCAGTATCGGGCTTAACGAATACTTCAACACTGGCAACATTATGGACCCAGCCATCCCTGCTGATAGTAGTGATAGGGAGTTGCTAAGAGTCACTTACGGTAGGTGGATCCACGAAGTGTTGATGTATTCTGTGTCTCGAGACTTGATTCGGGAGTTTATTGACAAGAAGGGGATTGTCCTGGCCCAAGCCTTGTTTGTCACGTGCAGTAGGATCACCTTCCCATCGATGCTTCAGGCGTTCAAAGGCTTGTTCGACTTGCCGAAGGACATCAGTTAAGTGTACGTCAAGTTGCGAGACTTCATGATCAACCACTTGAAGTTCATCGACAACGATAACAAGTTGATGGCCTTATGGTTGCTTGCCTCTTGTTCCAACAACCCCATGGGCTTGGAACGTGTCTTCGCTCAAGGTCTTGACAGTGTTTCCTTCAGAGGGTCCATGCTGCTCACCAAGCCAAAACTGCGATTGCTCTTATGAGTCAAGCTTCTGGCTCCTCTAGTGGGCCCAAGTCCAAGAACAAGAAACATGGTCCTCTTATCTGTTTCCGCTGTCAGGCCCCTGGTCATACAGCGTCTACTTGTACTGCGCCAGTCCAAGAATTGCTTCTCAGTAGTTGATCGTAACTTTCAAATAGCGGAGCACATGTTTACCAGCCAGATGGCACTGCCTGGGAGACTTTAAGTATCTACTCAAAGTGGGGACAGCAAGGGCAATATCCGAACGCACAGTGTTAGCGGCAAATAGCAACTTCCCTATCACCGGCACTAATATCAGCAGGGATGGCAGGGTCCATAATGTTGCCAGTCTTGAAGTACTCGTTAAGTCCCATACAGCAAATATTCAAATTGGTATCCACTTTGCAAACGGGAAAGTTATCGCTCCAGGAGAGCTTCTCATTGTCTAAATGCCGATAGCAATGTTATCCGATAAGCAGCACGCAGTTCTGACTTCAACAATAAGAACAGAGTATTCAGCACCACAGCCTTACTCGTGGCCTCATACAATGTATTACCATACGCTCTTTGGCATCACTCAAGATAATGTCCCATAGTTATCGGAACAATCTGATACCCCCCTTGCGTCAAAAGTCCACGACACACTAATATCGCTCGCCAGGACCATCTCTCCCAGTCGAACATATGTACCAATAAGTTAACAAATCTTATATGAGAAAATGGACGAATCTTTTAAATAGCTTATCCTCAATAAAATCAATCCCTATTACCCATTTGCTACCATTAATTCAACTATGTTATCGTTGGGTACATTCCCACTCACAGATTCTGATTTGATTCATTGTCTTTCACATGAAGACATCACACAACCAATAATTCAGAAACATGAAGGATATTCATCTCTACCAACAGCCCCAACCATTCAGCTCTGCAGTGACAGCTTTGCTGGACCCACATTATCTTCAAGTTCATTGAAGACTTCTAATCACAGTCCTTTATTAGCAGGAGGATTGGAATTCTCCAACAATTTGCCAGAAGAATAGTTGGAAGTTATATGTCAGCGAGATAGATTTCAAGCATGATTCTTACCCAAACTCCATATTGCATATACATCACCACTGAACCATGCATGTAAACTTCTTACAATATTGTGCTTATTGGCATTCAAATAATCCTTGTAAGACTCCTCAAATTTATTTTGCCGCTTTCATAAATTGCCGGGACACATTAAGCCATAAATTTGTCGACTAATATCTTAGCTTGAAGACTAGTCAAAATCTGTATCATCATTCAGACGACATACGTTTTTGAGTAGATTTTAATCAAGGCTAATAACTTTCAGAACAACAACAGACACAGTTTGTCATGCGGTAGCAAACGATGAACCATTGCCATAAAACTTGGATGAAGCAGCTTCAAAATACTTCCATTTCATCTGTTATGTTGGTAACGATTGTGTTAATACTCCTTGAACACCATGCTTGTCTCATCTTATATAGATGTGGGTCAAATAAATACCATTTTCCGTTTGTATACATGTCATAATATTTGTCCGTTTCAACCATTTCGTTGTGAACAGCAAGTTAACTTTCATCAATTCTTGACAATATTTGCTCTTGAGACTCACAGTTGCTCTATACAAAGCGGTGCATTTTAAATGTAACAATTTCAGGTGGATTACTCCATTGAGTCTTGGATGGCATAGCTGAAACAGTGAGTGATATTGTTGACTAGGATGTCAAATCAATATGATGAATCCATACAAAAATTATAAGTTTGACGTTATTCCACAAAACATGATAAGATCGTATCTTTCTCTCTGTCGATATCACTCAACAATTAACTAATAATATATCGCAAATTAATACACTTGAACTCGCTTCATTTCTGTCAACGATAATTTGCCTTATTTGCTTTGATTGGATGGTTGGGAACAACGGAAACGTTACCGGTTGCTTCTCTCCATGACATCATTTGATTGAGACGACTTGTAACTTTCGTTAGGTATAGCAATAACTTGTTGAACATCCGGATTCATTATTCTCGACCATGACCATAACACATGAGATACACAGAACCAGGACTCTCAGCAACGAAGACAGGAAACAGCAAAAATTTCTGAATTAGCCAGTTTTGAAAGGCAAAAGATTGTGGCTTTAATCGCCTCTCCGACTCCACTCTCTTATTTGGAAGTAAACTGACAGTCTCTTCCCGGTTGTTAATACGTAAATCATTCTTGAAATTCATCCAGTTTCTTTCGATGACTGGATACACATCAACCTGGGATATGATAGTAGCACTTATGAATCATTTCTGCAACATCATCTTAGAGGTATCTGGCATGTGAGAATCCTTCAGTGACTGGAAGAAAAACAATAGGGATGATGTGTACATTGTCATTACCACCTCACCGTTAACAGCATAACGAATTGAATCGATCCATGTGATGATACCATTCGTCTGTCTGTGCCCCTATTATTTTTTCGGGGAGGTTACCTACACTTTCATCACCTATCGCGGTATATCCGCCAGAGCTACCGAGTTTCCACTTAAGTTATCACTGGTGTTAACCAAGGTTTTCTAAACTAAGAACAAATGTGCAAGTTATAGAAGTCAAGAACATGATTTATAGAAGCTCGGTGGACATGTGTGGTCTCAGGTAATTCAAGTAAACATGAGAATACCAACCAAGGATCAGAGCATTTGCTTCATTCATTTGTCACACATGCAACAATAGCCATCCACTATCCAGTCACATACATGGCAACGTTGGTATTCTCTGGTTTCATAAAATTCGTTTGGTCAACCGTCATGCAAGGAGCTTGATATTGAAATAGCTTGGGGATGAATCACCATCAAAGATATGGTTTCTTAATGATTAAGCTATAATAGTATTAGTACGCAGGTTCAGTATAGAGCAGACTACCTTGAGATATTAACAGACCTGTCTCCATTTTGTTTAATAGCTTGAAAAAAGGCTCATCAGTTAAACTAGAAACGTCAAATTTGATTCCGCAGATCAGTATGCTAGAATACTTACTTACTTAATCCGAAAAGAATACTTCAAATTCTTGTGTCAGACACATCCAGAATATTTCAGCATTCCACAATCTATGATGAGTAGGCTGTAGGTCCCAACATCATTTACTGGTTGTCCAAGAGAAAGGTGGTGTAAACAAAAGTTACCCCAAGTTTGTTTGTTGACAATTTTCGGTCAGGTTGTCTGCCAATTTAACATCGTGCCACATAAATAGTACACAGCCTTGTTTAGGACGGCGACGCAATTGTTAGAGTTTTTAGCGTCGGTAGCAATTGCTGGTTGGATCGCGTACCACAAACGGTACCATCAGTTTAACGTTACACCCTTGTCTATCATCAACATATCTCAGATGCATAGCAGTTCATTATTGAGCCTAAGATTGGTGGTATATTTACTACTACCACGTTATCACGTAGTCGACACTTTGCCAACGGGACAACACAGATCGCAGGAATCTGGCCCCTATTACCAAAAGGGGATACTTTTCCAGCCACATCGAAACCAGACATAGGCTTTTCGAAGAGATCCGACTTTACCGTACTCATACATTATCAATATAATTGTCAACTTAGGATGAAATGCCCTCTAAAACCCCAAAAACTTATCATACACGTCTACAATATCCTTTCAAATGCTCGGTTTTAAAATATATAGACTGAAATCAGAATTGCATCTATCCAGGGGGTCTAATGCCTTTTCGGCTAATTAAGCAAGACTTTTAATAGTTACAGAGGCCATTCAAACCAAATAAATATTATATATCGAGGTAAAACCCTCCGGTCAAGATTTAATAATGTGTTTCATAAATTAAGGAAGTCTTCAGTAATCCAATTCACCAAATTTGTAAAGCTCATATATACATTCGTTGAATAATCCAAAGTCAATAAATTAAATAACATAGTGCAATATTAATATGGCTTGAATCTCCGTTTCTCTTTCATCAACCTCACTCTCTCCTGATCTTCCTTGAATTTGTTCAATAATTCGTTCATCTCCAACTTCTTCCGTTCTCTGATTTGGAATCTATAGAAATCTTGTTTCTCCTTCTTTTTCATTTTTTTCAATGCAACCTGATCCATTTCCAAATCCGAGGCTTTCTTCACAGTTCCCATGATGCCATTCTTTGTCTTTCTGTGCGACCCAACGACCAAGGTGAACCCGTCCTCATCCACCAACGATTTCATTTGTTGGACATTGTTCTTTGCAGCTTGCTCTCTTTGTTGGAATTCATTCAATGCTTTAGAGACTTCGTTCTCCAAAGCTTTAGCGTCTACTTTAGTACTTCTTGTGAATCTTGCAACCCCCACTGGTTCGACCTCAGATATTCTCCACGTTGGGAATTTGGTAGTGCTTCCCGAAACCAACTTCTTAATGGAAGACAAAGCAAGGTTTAAACCAGACTTATCCAAGAATGTCACAACTCCACATCCGACTGGTATTCTCTGGTTATCGTAATCCTTTGTGGCCACCAACTCTTCGTTGGTCAATCTGCTTAGATCCACATCCACATCATAGTTGATTATGTTATTAATATCGTCAAACTGCGTGCTCTCAAAGCTTTCGATAATACATCCAATAGCAATATCACCAAATAGCTTCTTTAATACTGCTAGGTTACAGTTTATCGGTAGATTGACGATAAATAATGATCTTGATTGTGATTCGGGTTGTTGTTTAACGGTGTGTTTCTTCAAGTATAGATAATGGTACGACTTCTTGATCAAAGCTGATTGTTCCAATTGAACCGGTAGCACTGTATAGCCCTTTATCTGGTGTATGCTAGCAACTGCCATGCTGACTAGTAGAAGATGTGGTGTCGTGTAGTTAGTGCCAAAAGGAATAGACAATATGGTGTGTACGTTGTTTTGACAAACTGATATACAACAACATGAGCCACTAAAATTTTCGAACTGCATACAAACAAAAAATTAGGCGGTGCAGAGATGAAGTTAAAAATGAAAAAATTTTTGCCCGCATTTTTGATTGATTCGGGTGTTTTTCTCTCTTTTGTTTTCTCTTTAAACGATTCATCGGGTATAAATACGACGTAGAACCGATCAAATATAAGACCATCAGATTAAAATGACTGCTGTCGCTGATTCCGCTGTTACTCAAAGTGCTACTGATTCGGTCTTGAAGGTGGCCTCTTCTGCGCCTAAGGAGTCAAAGAGATACTGCTGCGCTCCTGACTGTGGTAAGGAGACCACCTCCAACCTGAAATGTCCTGTTTGCTTAAAACAAGGTTTGAACCAATACTTTTGCAATTCAGCATGCTTTCGTCGCAGTTTTGCCAAGCACAAGGCTATTCACCCACAGGAAGGCGTCGAATCATATAATCCATTCCCTAAATTCGAATTCACTGGAGACCTCAGACCTGCATACCCATTGACTCCAAAGAATGAAATTCCTGAAAAGATTGCTAGACCTGACTATGCCCAGAATGGAGAACCAGTGAGCGAACTAAAGAATGATAGAACAAATAAAATTAGAGTTTTGAATGCCGATGAAATCAAACTAATGAGAACAGTATGCCAATTGGGGAGAGAAGTTTTAGATGTTGCCGCTTCTCACATCAAGCCTGGTGTCACCACCGATGAAATTGATCGGATTGTCCACGAGGAAACAGTCAAGAGAAGAGCGTATCCTTCTCCCCTAAACTACTACAACTATCCTAAATCGGTTTGTACCTCCGTTAATGAAGTCATTTGCCATGGTATCCCAGATAAGAGACCTTTAGAAGATGGCGACATCATTAATCTCGATGTGTCGATTTATAAGAATGGATTCCATGCCGATTTGAATGAGACTTACTATGTTGGCGAAAAAGCTAAGACAAATAAAGACTTGGTCAACTTGGTGGAGACCGCAAGAGAATCTTTAGATCTTGCAATCGCTGCAGTGAAACCGGGTGTTCCAATCAGACAATTCGGTAACATCATCGAAGAACACGCAAAAAAACACAATGTTTCTGTTGTTAGAACTTATTGTGGTCATGGTGTTAACGAATTATTCCATTGCCAGCCCGATGTTCCTCATTACGGTAAGAACAAAGCTATCGGTACTTGTAAGGAAGGTATCTGCTTCACCATTGAGCCAATGTTGAATATGGGTACTTACAGGGATGTGATGTGGCCTGATAACTGGACGTCTACTACTGCAGATGGTAAACCTAGTGCCCAATTCGAACATACGCTGTTGGTTACTGCGGAAGGTGTTGAAGTGTTGACTTCAAGAACCAAAAAGTCCCCTGGTGGACCTATCAAGAGATTGTAAATATATATATGGATGGGTCATTAGTTGCTAATCGAATAGGAATAGAACGCTAATTGATATATATCTTTTTGCATGTAACCAAAATGGTAGATTACATAGACTCTTATTGACTGGTGAAAATCGAATTCGAGAAAGAGATCTTGTGAGTCTATGCATCCTTACACCGAATATCTAACAAACGTGATCGCTGTTCTGATTTCTTAACAGCTTCAAATTCACCAAAATCACGAATAGAAAAACCTGAAAACAAAACACAGGTGATACACAGCAATAGTCAATTAACGCAACCAACACGAAATATATAATCAATTGGAAAATGTCGTTGGAGACCGTCCCAATTTCTCTTAGAGAGAGGCAAACGGCCAACTTGAAAAGAATGCTACACTCGAACGTCAACACTGACAATAACTTGGTCTCCTCCGCCAACGAAGAAGAACTAATTTGGAAAGTGTTAATCTTAGATCAAAGATCTACTGCCATCGTGTCATCTGTGCTTAGAGTTAACGATTTGTTAGAGTATGGAATTACCATGCATTCACTAATTAACCAAAGACGAGCAGCATTGCCTGATGTTCCTGCCATCTATTTTGTCGAACCAACAGCGGAAAACATTGCGAAGATTATATCTGATTTGGAATCCGACCAATACGCCGATTTCTACGTCAATTTCACATCGTCTTTGAACAGATCTTTATTAGAAGAATTTGCCAAAAAAGTAGCAACAGGAGGAAAGTCTTACAAGATCAAGCAAGTGTACGATCAGTACTTGGATTTCATAGTCACCGAGCCTAACTTGTTCTCTTTAGACGTTCCTAAGATATACTCACAATTTAACAATCCGAAAACCACAGAGGAAGACATTACTCAAATGGCAGACAAGATAGCAAACGGACTATTTGCCACCATTTTGACTATGAATTCCATTCCAATCATCAGATGCAATAGAGGAGGTCCAGCAGAGTTGGTTTCGCAAAGGCTAGACCAGAGATTAAGAGACCACGTTATAAATACCAGACAATCTTTGTCCGTTTCCACACACGGTGGTGCATTGTCAGAAAGACTGGTTTTAATCTTGCTCGATAGAAATATCGATCTAGCGTCGATGTTTGCTCATTCCTGGATCTATCAGTGTATGGTGAGTGATGTCTTCCAGCTCGACAGAAACACGATTCAAATCAAAACTCCTATTCCTGGTAGTGAAGGGAAATTTGAAATTAAGAGATTAGACATTGATCCAAAGGATTTCTTTTGGAACAAGAACGCTTCGTTACCGTTCCCCGATGCAGTGGAAAATGTTGAGAAAGAGCTAGCCAAATATACTGAGGAGGCAAGGGAATTAACTACTAAGACTGGTTATTCGTCTATCAAAGAGATCGATCCTAATGACTTGCACGATACCCAACATATTCAAGAAGCAATCAAAGCTTTGCCTGAGTTAACGGCAAGAAAGAACGTAATCGATATGCATATGACTGTCTTAACCGATTTGATCAAGGAGTTAGATTCAAAGAATTTGGACGCATTCTTTGAGATCGAACAGAACGTCAACGATGTGAATACCCAAAAAAGATTTTTAGAATTGTTGAAAACAAATACACAGTCATCTAATATCAACGATAAGTTGAGAACTTACATCATCTTGACACTAGCTTGCGATCTACCAAAGCAGTTCAAAAACGATTGTGAAAACTTATTGTCAGAAATGCAATGCGATCTAACACCATTAGCATATATAAAGAAAGTGAAAGAATTGACCAAGTTGTCTTCTATGAACTTAACTGACGCCTACCTATCATCGAACGATAACTCAAACTCGGCAAATAACAAAGGTGCCTTGTTCTCCAACTTGTCATCAAGATTGATGGGCTTGACCGAAGGTTCCTCTAAGATCTCAGAAGGTTTGGGTTCGCTAATTTCGGGTATCAAGAACTTATTACCTGAGAAAAAGAACTTGCCAATTACAAACATCGTGGAATCTATCATGAGCCCAATTAATGCGAACCAGGATTCCATCAAGTTGACTGACGACTATCTATACTATGACCCTAACATAACGAGAGGATCCCATTCGAAACCTCCAAGAAGATCAAGCTACAACGAAGGTATGGTTTTTGTCATTGGTGGTGGAAACTATTTGGAGTATTCCAATTTGCAAGATTGGTGTAACGGAGTTAATGAGAGTTTGGGTACTTCAGGTGTTGCTCAAAAGATTGTTTGCTATGGATCGACTGAAATAACCACTGCTGACAGATTCTTGGAAGAATGTGGAGAACTCGGTTCTATATAGAAGAAGCTCGAAATTTAATTCTCATGTGTATGTCTATGCGAGTTTTGTAGTTTTGTTTTATATCTACTTTGATTTTTTTAAAAAAAAGTAAATAGATAAATCTTTTGAAAAAAAACCACAAATAATTTCTTTTTTCTTATTATAAACTTCAAAAGTAATTAAAAAAATCCTAATTATACAATCTTATACAAAACAAACTATAGTTATAGATATCCCTTGGTGTCCTCTAAAACTTTGGTACTACGTCTGGCATCAAGGAATAACAACTGACATTCTTCGATATCGTTGATGGTAATCTCCGATCTAGCGTTAATCTTTGCCAAAACACCGGCAGGTGACAACAATTGCAAGACGTATCTTAGCGAAGTGCTCATAGCGATTGATGCTAGCTTGTCCAATGCTTCAGCGGCCAAAATTAAACCTTCAGTTTTCGATCTCTTCATAACAATAGTCTTGATTTCTTCGTGGTCATAAGGCAAGGTCTTCACAATCAACAATCTGTCAATTAAATCTGCAGGCAACCCATGAGGTGACTTGATATCGTCGGTTCCTCTCACGGTAGTCATACCTCTATTGGAGGCCAAGATGACGATTGGCGCAATGGTTGACTCTAATGCTCTGTTCAAGAAGGTGAAGCATTCGATGTCTAGCATGTTCACCTCATCAATGAACAACACACCAGGAACTAATTCAGCGACACCTTGGTCGATGTACTTGCTCACAACCTTGTTGACCTCGGTTCTCAACTTTTCGGTAATTTCAGTCTTGCGTGGTTTCAACAATTGTCCCATCATAGATAAGATGTCCTGTCCACCTTGAGGTCTGGCATTGGCAAGATCCAAGTCGTGTAATGTGACATCCTGCACAATTTCTTTCTTCTTGTGAACGTCACCTTTTGGCAATGGGACGTATTCTTCAGCTTCCAAGTCGAACTCGGTTGCGTAAGCATCTGATCTACCGACTCTCTTGACGGAGCCGGTGTTTGCTTCGACGTAGATGACATCACCAACTGCAACACGTTCTTTTTGGATAGATTCGTATATGGAAGGGTCTAATTTCAAAGATTTGGTACCTTTTGAGGTCTTCAATCCAATAATGACGTGATTTATGGTCTTGCCGTATCCTCCTAATGGGTTCTCTGCTTCTTCAGGCGTGATCTCGATGACTTCTCCCTCATAAACTTCTTTCGTTTCTTTGATTCTCAACCCAATTGCTCTTCTGAAGTTTTCCATCAATGCTTCGGTTTTCTTGACTTCTGCAGAGTACAATTCTGAACCGACAATAGGACAAAATGGAACTTTTGGACCAAGCTCCTGAGACACGGCCAATGCTAAAGCAGTCTTACCGGTACCTGGTCCACCAGCCAACAAGATAGCTTTACCACTCATTTTTTTAGACTTGATTAGGTCGACGACAACACCACATGCTTCTCTAGCTTCTGTTTGTCCCACGAAACCACCGTCAACTTTCTTAGCAACACCATACTCATCCAAACCTAGACCTTTGATATGTGTGTGAGCTGCTGTTCTACTGTCTCTAGCGGCTGAACCAGTTGGTGCAGCGGTTGCTGCCTTCACTTCACTTATCTCAACCATGTTGTTAATGTGTATATGTTTTTATAATTGCGCGTGATTGGGTGAAAGTTGTCTCGGATCAATTGGTATATAGGTGAGATTCAAATTCCTTTTCAAAAAGGCGACGCTTGAAGCTTTTTTTTTTCCACGCTGATTTTCACGTACTTCACGCGCCACATGCATGCCAGGATGGCTTAAGATCGTGGCGAGTTAAATGGCTGGTGCGCCTATATGTTAATACTGCTGGAATTGGAATATTTGTGTATGGCTAAATTAACACTATATGCTACATGCTTCTATTCAGACTGATTACAGAGATAGGATTCAGCCAGAGGCATAAATGGAGCGAGTATGTCTACAAAAGCTTGTTCTATGACAGCATTCGTATGCGAGAAGCTACAACTCTCAGTAATTGTAAACTGAATGATTTCTTTATTAAAATGTAAACATATGGTAATCGTTCAAATAAATATCCTTGTTTGAATAATTAGACACCTTTGAAAGTATAAGGACCTGGCTTCTCTTCAACATCGAACTTCAATTGACTTCCATCGACGACGGAATCACCTTCGATTTCACACCATGCCTCCACAACGTCACCAGGGTTCAGAGGACCGACACCTTTAGGAGTTCCTGTTAAAATGACATCACCTGGCTGGATAGTCATGACAGAAGACATCGAGCTCAAGAATTTATGAATTGGGAAGATCATCAAGCTAGTCAAGTCGTCCTGTCTGACTTTACCGTTCACGTCCAATCTCAATCTCACCTTATAAGGATCTGGGATCTTTTCCTTTGGGATAAACTTCGACAGAGGTAGGAAAGTGTCAAAACCTTTACCGATGGTCCATGGTAGACCTTTTGACTTAGCCACATCCTGCACGTTTCTTGCAGTCATATCGATGGCTAGAGCGTAACCAGAAATGGCATCCAGTGCATCCTGGGCAGTGAAGGTCTCCGGGTTCAAGTTCTTCAGTTCTTTGCCAATGACACAAGCCAATTCGACTTCATGGTGTGCCACAACACCTTTGGGGATCAAAATTGGTCCTTGGCCAGGCGTTATTACCGAGGAGGATGGTTTTAGGAAGTAGAATGGTTCGATTGGTTTGGCATTGTTGAGCTCCTTGATGTGGGAGAGGTAGTTACGGCCAATACAGAGGAATTTCCCTGCGTTCTTGATGTAATTGAACGACATATTTCTGTTGTTTCTGAAGTGGCAATTTTATTTGGGAGTGCATTTGGATTGAGGCAACGACAACAGAATGAATGTATGATAAGTTAAAGCTCGTTAAAAGAAGAAACCAAGTTGGAAAATCCATGACGGTTCGTGGTGCACTGCCCGCTTTCGCGTCGGCCCCGAGACGAAAGTAGAAACTACCGATCGATCAACTGGAGTTGAACAATAATTCAATTCATTTGGAGGATGCCCATATTATTTGTATTTACAAAAAGAAGAGGGAAAAATTCAAAAATTAAAAATATTAAAGGTGACTTAAAAAATCGTAATGTACAAAAGAAAACAAAAAAAAAAAAATTCTACACAAATCACAAAAACAGATAAATAAATCTCAACTGATGATTTCCAATAGGCTGCCGCTGTAGTCTCTGGTCTCCAGTGCTATTGAAAGTTCATATTAAAAAATTAGTGTTGCAACTGTTGTTGTTGCTGCTGCTGTTGGCGGGCAATAATTCCATTTGTAGTGATAGCGACAGCAGCTGCTGCTGCAGTTCTCGGATTGGCACTCTCTATTAATTGATCAGGCATGCTAGTGACTGAAGTTGAGTGGTGTCCTAGGACATTGGAACTCTGGTGCGGGGTTGTATTGTTGCTATCAGATGCGTTGGTCGATATGGTGGCCGGATTCGAAAATATTGCTGGTTGTGGGTACATTGGAGCCTGTTGAAGCGGTAACTGCTGTTGTTGTGGTTGCTGCTGCTGCTGCTGCTGCTGCTGCATTAGTAATATTGGTTGATGTGGAACCTGTTTTTGTTGTAGTTGGATCTGAGCTGCATAGTTGGTACCATTCAATATTGTGTTTAACGTTTCGACACCACCGATTTGTTCTATTAGCTGAGAGCAATCTTTGTGAGCGTAAAGGATGGTACGCAAAGTTAACACATGTTCTCGGAGCGTATTCACCTGTGCGGTCAGATTTTCGTACTGCGAAGAGTAGAACTGTAATTCATCTTGCATTTTTTGAACCATCTGCTTCTTACGTTGTCTACACTTCGAAGCAGCAACTCTGTTTCTCTCCAAGAAGCTCTTGCGTTTATCACTTTCAGGATCAGTTCCATTCTTTTTGGAAGAACTACCTTCTTCTTCATCTTCGTCGTTGGATTCATCTGATTCCTGGGCTTTAGCCTTGTACTTGCCCTTGGCTTCGGTTTTTGGCTTTTCCTTTGTGGTCTTCTTCGGCTTGGCCTCTTCGGGTTCCGCTTCCTCCTTTTTAGCAACCTGCTTAGCAGTGGCTTTAGTCTTCTTAGTTGCCTTTGCTTTCTTCGTCTTAGGTTCCACAACCTCAGTGTTCGTCGGAGCAGATCTCTTTGGCTTCTTATCATCCAGTGTAACTTCACTACTGTTATCCTCAGCTGGTGGTCCTGCAGGCTTACCATTTGTTGTCAGTGGTTGAGGAACAGGTATCACAGATGACGGTTGACCGTTTGTAACAGAAGAAGGGTGCAATCCTAAAAATGACAATCCACTTGGTGTAAGCGGTCCACCTGGCATGTTCAGCAACATGGAGTAACTGTTGGTGCTGGTTAATGTAGGAGGCAACATACCACTTGGGCCCGGTGTTAAACCGGTTCTCAATGAGCTTTCATTAGGAGTCAAACCAGACTTTTTTGCATTCATCAGCAATTGATTAAACATCTGCTGTTGCTGTTGCTGTTGCTGTTGCTGCTGTTGCTGCTGTTGCTGAGATGGTTGGCCTTGCTGACCCGGTTGTTGTTGCTGTTGCTGCTGTGCAGCAAAATTAAACATCTGGTTGCTACCTGGTTGGTTAGCAGAAAATGAAGGGCCGCTACCTTGGAATAACGTAGACCAGATACCTGGCGTGCCAGGCATAGAAGGAGCACCTGGTGATAGCATAGGCAAAGGAGGCAAAACATTACTGGTGGGTTGTCTTCTGGTACCACCAGGCGTCAATATAGGAGGCGTCAAGTTTCCTGTAGCCACCTGTGATGCAACGGCGGTCTGAGCAGCATTTCGATTTTTGGAACCAGGGTTCAACTTATCTTCACCTAAGACAGGTTTTAGTGAGGAAGGCGGATCTCCAGCATTTGGAGGCAATTTCGAGATTTGGTTGGCAACAGGAGTTGGTTCAGCAAAAGATTGTTCAAAAGGATTTGGTTCCAAATCAAGTGTCTTTCTTCCTTGAAGAGATGAGCTTGAAGAATTTGGGTTTTGACTTTGGTTTGGGGCGGTTATGGAGCTTGCCAAGTTGGAGACGTCCACGGTGCTTAATGATGTCATTGATGCTGTTGTATGACGTCGTAGACAAATCTGGACTGAACGCTTTCTGTGGGTAACGGTAAAGCAGGTAGATCCTTTTGTTTTCAGTATCTGTGGATAGAGATGTATAGAGAGTCTAACAAGCAGCAAGATCCAAGCTTGTAGGTGATAGGGACTGGATGGTAATATGCTGATGTGGATGTAGCTGAACCTCTGTTGGTTTGTTGTCACAGAGCTAAACAGTTTGTGGCCGGTGATTTCTAAGCGGGCCGGACGCATCGCCGGTGACGTCAAATTTTCTTCATTTTTTGTTTGTGTTTTTTTTTTTCTTGAATAAATTATATTATTGTATGGGAATTTTAGCATTTATTTTTTTGCGTCGATCGACGTTCCGCGTCGCTGGAATCCTGGAGCGTGGGATTCTGGGAATCGGGACGAGGCGAGGCGCGTCTTCAGGCTTCTGGCAAACCGACTCAAAGAGAAGGGGAAAGTAAGTGGAGCAAGCTCTTGTCTGCGGAAAGACAGCAGCTAGATAGGTTGTCAGATTCTAGGGCTATCAATGACAGAGGCAGAGTTGCAGAGGCCCCGCATTAGACCGCTAGACAAGGCTGTGGTCAACAGGATCGCTGCCGGTGAGATCATCATCGCTCCCTCCAACGCCTTGAAGGAGATGCTCGAGAACTCGATCGATGCTGGATCAACTACAATCGATATCACCTGCAAGGAAGGTGGGTTGAAACTTCTCCAAATAACCGACAACGGGAGTGGAATCCTCAAGGACGACCTACCGATTCTCTGTGAAAGGTTTACCACTTCGAAGATCACAAAGTTTGAAGACCTCAGCTCCATTGCAACGTACGGGTTCAGAGGCGAAGCGTTGGCTAGTATATCCCACATTTCACATTTTTCAGTGGTCACCAAGACAAAGAGCGATACATGTGCTTGGAAGTGCCATTTTTCAGACGGGAAACTCGTTCCTGCAAAACCTTCCGATCAATCAAGCGATCCCAAGCCGATGGCTGGTAAAGATGGTACCTCGATCATCGTGGAAGACCTATTCTACAACTTCCCATCGAGATTGAGGTCTCTGAGATCACCCAACGACGAATACGGGAAGATTGTGGACGTTATTAACCGTTATGCGGTGCATACGGAGAACGTTGGCTTTACATGCAAGAAGTTTGGAACGATCTCAAACGACGTTATCATCCGTAGCAACATGACTCGAAAGGATAGAATACGGGCTATCTACGGTAGTGCAGTCGCAAACGAGTTGATTGAGGTTGAGGTGCCAGCAAATGTGGATATAGGGTTGATGAAATGCCACGGAAACGTAACAAATACGAATTACACCAACAAGAAGCCCACACAACCGATTTTCTTCATTAACAACAGATTGGTTTCGCATGACCCTTTGAAGAGGGCGATCAACCAAGTGTACGCCAATTACTTGCCAAAGGGACACAAACCGTTTATATACCTGTCCTTGCAGATCAATCCGAAGAATGTGGACGTGAATGTCCACCCAACCAAGAGAGAAGTTCGGTTCTTGAATGAAGACGAGATCATTGAACACGTTGTGCACCGGATAGAAACCACGCTATCCCAGTTGGACTCCACACGTAACTTCATGACACAGCAAGTGCTACCAAATGCAAAGAGGTTCAGGCAGGCCGACCTCAATTTGGAATTGGATGCGATTGACGATAACAAGGAAAACAGCAAGAGGTTGAAAGTCATGCCGCAGTTACAGCAGTACAAGAAACCGTACGAGCACAAACTGGTGAGAACCGATTTTAACCAGTCGACTTTAGCGTCCTTTATTTCGACGCCTGGATCTTCAGTGGGGCATAAGAGTGTTGAAATCGACTTGACGGACGATACAGGGGACGACACGACCATGGCCAACGAATCAATTTTACCCAAAGTTCTTGATAGCGAGTTGCTTATTGATAATGTGACCACAAATACTAACGAGAGGGTCCAAGTTAAGTTGAAAAGCATTTTGGATTTACGCAAGGAGGTAGAGACGAGAACGAACAAGAACATAACGCAGATTTTTTCGAAGCATACGTACATCGGTGTAGTTGACTACTCGAGACGGTTGATGTGTTTGCAGTACGACGTCAAATTGTTCTTGGTAGACTATGCGGCGATATGTAACGAGTTCTTCTACCAGATTGGGTTGTCCGATTTCAGCAACTTTGGTAAGATCAAGTTCTCGAGTCCTGTTTCGATCAAGTTGCTTTTGCAAGAGAACATCTACAATGATATGACGACTTTGAAAGCTGCTTTCAAGTTACAAGAACCTCCACCTTTGGATGAAGTGGTTGCGAATTTTGTTGATATGGCTGAAATGTACGGAGAATACTTCTCGATGATGATCGATGTGGAAGATCCGCTGGATCCAAAGTTGTGTTCTATACCTATGTTCCTCAATGGTTACACGCCTAGCTTGAACAAGTTGTCGATATTGTTGTTCAAGTTAGTGGTGAGAGTCAACTGGGAGGATGAGAAGATGTGCCTTGGTGGCATCCTTCGGCAGTTAGCGTTGTTCTATACCCCTCCTTCGATCCTTGGTCAGGAGGATCCGGAATCGACCCCTGAAGATTCGGAGGAGAGGGAAACACTGGGGAAAGTGCTAGAGAATGTCATCTTCCCGATCATTAAGAAGAAATTCCTAGCTACCGAGAATTTGGTACGGGACGTGGTTGAGATTGCAAACTTGCCAGGCCTCTATAAAGTCTTTGAAAGGTGCTGAATCCTTCTGCTAACAGTGATAATAATAATAATAATAATAATAATAATAATAATAATAATAATAATAATAATTTTTGATATAAAATGTTATCTACAGGGTTAAAACATCTATATATATGTATGTAACGGTCTTCACTCGAAGACTAACTCCCCAGTAGACAGCGCCCTTAATGAGACTTGGTACAGTAGCAACATGACACTACTCTGCACACTCGTCCAAACCAGTCTGGGACCCACACCACCAAACAACCCAACCAGCCCTTGCGTCTTGTACACACTCCAAAGACTCTTCACAATCGAACTGGAGCTCAATACCGTAGCACCTCCAGTGCCAGTTGCGTTGACTGTCTGGGTCTGCATCCGTGTCTTGATCACATCTAACGGCGTCGTGATGACACCGGCCAACCCACCAGCGGCCGCACCTGTCCCCAACTCAAAGCTTAAGCTCAACCCTTCTTCTTCCTGCTTCTTCCCCGTGAGGGTAAAGCTCCATTCCCTGAACTTCTCGTAGAATGCAAACTGTAAGGCGCTGAAGGGTAAATCACGCACCAAAGTAGCCTTGTAACCGTAGAACAACGTTCCCCAACCTTCTGTCTTGACGATCGTGCTGATCGCGTTAAACGTTCCCGTGTAATTGTACCCTGACTCAAAGTACTTGTTGTTATATCGTCCTTGAAGTTGTAATCTGGTTTTCAACACTTCGCTCGGCACGTAAAATATACTGGAGGCAAAGTCACCCAGGAACCCGGCACCGAGGTACGCAACAGTATCGTTTATACCCCACGTGTCGATGGCTAGCCTCTTGACACTCTCGTACGTGATGAAAAACACGGCAGCACTAGGGAATGAGCCCAACATGGCTGCTCCATAGCCTCCGTATAGGCCTCGTATCAGACCTTCCTCTTTCAATATCGTTAGGTATGCAGGAACAGTGTTCTTGTATTTGGCGATATGCGAAGCAGCCTGTTGTCTTGTCTTGACGGTATCCAAAGAGTGCATCAGAGAGTCACCTATCATACCGCCAAACCCTCCGGCCAAGAAACAGTGGAAGATCTTTGGATGGTACACTGAGTCATCATCGTTTTGACTGTTGTTGTTGTTGTTCGTGTTGTTGTTGTCTCCGGGCCCGCTCGATATTGGAGACAGATGCGACGACTGGTGTCCTATGTTTGGTATTGCGATGTTCGATGTTGATAAAGACGTTGTCATTAATGCTCTATTTATGACGGAATTGATCTATGTGTATATGGGACGACAAAAAAAAATTGAAATGCTTATCTATGAGATTAAATCTATATTTTATATTTGAAAAACTTTTAAATTCCAGGAGACTCTACTACTTTAAAACAGTTGCTGCTATATTATCATGCCTAGATTAACGACGATGGTTATGCTGTATATTTTTTTTTTTGTTTGGTTTGGTTTTGAAAGTATATATCGTTTCTGAAGGTTCTTTTTTTGACGTTTTTTTCTCCTTCGAAATCAAAAGTTTTCAATTGAGTGATAGTAAAAAAACTTTTTCGTTCACGACTAATGTTGATGACGAGTTATTGCGATAGATTCGAGCAGTATGGATGTGGGGATGTGCCAGGCAGAGTGTTAACGGTTCAAACACGGTCAACTGCAGCCTGTGTCTGTTCTCCATACATGCACAGCTTGCAGAGAGAGAAAGTGCCGTTTTTCTCTCAGACGTCGATGATTGGCTGGGCGTGCGCCGACTAATCCTCTTTTCCGAGTCACGTGATTTAGAATCTGCTCAGGCTTCAGCCTTCAGCTTTTTTCAAGTCGATCGACGCGTCTGGTTTAGGCACATATTTTTCAGATATTACTTTTCAAACGATTTAAGTGATGGAGTTTCGATTTATTTCCAAGACGGGAGGCTTTTTTTTGATCAGAGAATCGTATTTCAGATATGATGCTCTTGAGAAGAAGTACACGGTTGAGTTTCCAAAGACGATGTTACAGAGTGCTAGCTATAGAAACGTCCTGTGACGATGCATGCGTCACTTTGCTCGACAGACCGACCACTACAGAACCACCGAGCATAGTCAGCGACAGGAAGCTAACTTTGGATTCGATCAAATCAGGAGGTGTCGTGCCGAAAGATGCAGCGAGCCACAACAGGAAGTCTATCTCTTTGCTTGTACAGGAGTCGATTGACACGCACGGTTGGACAGGTGACAACAGACCGGACTTGATCTGCTGCACTAGGGGTCCCGGAATGGTTGGCTCCTTGGTAGGAGGGTACCAGCTTGCCATTGGATTGTCTATTGCATGGAACGTTCCACTTGTTGGTGTGAACCACATGCTAGGCCACTTGTTGGTGCCCAGGTTACAAACGAACGGTTGTGAGCCGCAGTTCCCTTTCTTAAGTCTGTTGGTGAGCGGAGGCCATACGATGTGTGTGTTGAGTACAGGATTGATGCAGCACGAGATCTTGGTGAATACGATAGATATAGCTGCTGGTGATGCATTGGACAAGTGTGGTCGCGAGCTTGGGATTACAGGGAACATGATTGGGAAGGAGATGGACAGGTTCTTGAATGAGAATAAGGAGCAGTGGGGTAAAGATGTTGAGTTCGATGTCAGGGAACCTTTGCAGAATGCTAGGGATAGGAAGAACGTGCTAGCTTACTCGTTTGCATCTTTTATTTCACAGTTGAGAACCTCTTTGAAGAAGTATCATGGTGGAGAGGTGACGGATGTGGAGACGAGGGCACGGATAGCGTACAAAGTGCAACAAACGATCTTCCAGCACATGATAACGAAGATCAAGCTTGCTTTGAAGATGAAAGGTTTGAAAGTGAGCAACTTTGTGTGCTCTGGTGGTGTTGGATCCAACTTACAACTAAGGCAGATGTTGATAGATCAGTTAACGCCCGTTGGTTTAGAGAATTTCTACTTCCCTGAACCGAAATTGTGTACTGACAATGCGGTGATGATCGGGTGGGCAGGGATAGAGTTGTTCGAGCAAGGTTACACTACCGATTTGGGCACATCTGTGGTTCGTAAGTGGCCCTTGGATGAAATATTGGCGTTAGAAGGTTGGATTAAGAAGTAACTAATTAATATACAGATAAATAGAAAAAAAAAACAAGAGTACATAGCATGTTTATAGTTTATAGGAACGATTTTGTTATCCCATAAGTTTTGATCAAGTTTGTCCAAGTGTAATGGTCTAGTTTGAAAATGATGTGCGATCTACTGTTATCTCTATTGATGGCCCTCTTGTACTGCGAATAAGTCTCAGGTCTAGCCTCTTGGACGAAGGGCAACCCGTTGTCCAAACGATCCAAAATGATTTTCCCGTGGTTGATGAGAAAACTTGTGTAGAACAAGTTCTCCACCGACTTTGCAAACGAGTTTGGATCCAAGAAGAACTCGAACAAAGGAATTTTCTCCATGTTCAACTCTTTCAACTTCAGGAAACACCGTTCAGAGTTGGCAGTCGTGTCGTCCTCTTTGTCTTTGCTCATCAACTCGCTTGCAGATTTGATATGCGCCGTTTTCAACTTCTTGTTCGCCTTGGAATCATCGACCAATCGCGTGCCTTGGTTTCTGGACCGTTTCTTGATCTCCAAAGGACCTAGTAAAAACTCCATCGTCGGTGCACGGTTCGAGTTGTGCACGTACGAGGCACCCATATTAGCCCAGTTGAACTCGTTGACGTTCCTTTCAAAAACGTCGCCATCTTCCTGATCATCATCATTACCATCGTCATCGTCAGCGGAGTATTTGAAGTACTTGGTGAAGTTCTTGGCAAACTGGTCGAAATCCAAGTGTCTGTCCGATCTACCCAACTTCAAATTTCTCGTTGCCATCTTGGCTTGGTTACCAATCTCTTTCAAGGTGGCCGAATCTTTTGCGACGATGTTCGACTGGATCGACGTTTTGGTCTTTGTGAACAAGTCGTCTGCACGGTCCAAGGTTTTCGAGACTAGTGATATACCTTCGAGTCCGTTGACACGGGATCTCTGCTCTAGCAAGTCTGTATCCAACTTTCTGTAGTTTGCAGTTAGTGCAAATTGCTCCTTTTCTGATAAATCTTGTCTATAATCCTCTGATTCTTGCGAATCTGATTCTGATTCCGACTCTGATTCTGAACCAGACCCTGAGTCCGATTCGTCGTCATCGTCATCGTCATCGTCATCATCTTCTTCTTCTTCTTCCACATTTGACTCAGGAGCTAAATTCGTGTCAGATGCGGGTTCTTCAGCAGATCCATACTGCGGTGGTGAATCTGAGTTGAAAGTTGGTTCCCGATCTTGCGCTGGTTCTCTTTTCAAAGCGGGCATTCTAGAGGTTGGGATGAATGGATAGTTACGTATCTTCTATTTGATGGATTTTCTTTTTTCTTGGTGCGGTTGTACTATAAGGTAAAATAAGCAGATCAGCTTCACTTTTGATTCTATTGCAGAGTCTCTAATTGCTGCTTATCCAGAAAGGAGGAAATGTGATTCGTGAATCATATCTCTTGCACTTTTTGGTGTTTGAGAGTCGCGTCGCAAACGGCTTCTCAATCTCGATTTTCCACCTCTCGCGTTGGAATCTGGACTTTTACGCGTCGATCGACGGTGACTTGCAATGGCAACGAGCTTGCAGTAACGCCAATCGATGAGGTAGCAATTCTTATACCTTAAAAAAATAAACATGAGGTAAATTTTAACATAAGAACTAAAAAACGAATTCTTTAATTAAAAAGAAATTAGACAAGGGATAAAAAAAGGGATAAATTTTAAACAAAAAAGAAGTCAAAAAAGAAAGGTAGCAAAAAAATGTTGACAGAAAAAAACTAATCTAAAATCCCAACTCAGGATCGTCATGGATGTAGAACCCATCGTCGATTCCAAAATCGTCGTTAGTGGAAACACCTTCCAACACGACGTCAGCAGTATGGCCCTCTGCTGTGCCGATCTTCAAATCATCCATCGGTTCTCCTGATCCAACGATGCTGCCTATACCACCACCGACACCGTTGTTCCGTTTCAAGATGTCGTCGGTTTCGATATCGTCGTTGTGTGTTGTTATCTGATTAGTTAGCTCCAGTGAACCGTGTAATATATCTTTGTTCAAAGGAGACACTCCAGCAGCCGAGTAATCAAACAAAACGGGGGAGTCCTCGGAGACGACCCCTGAGCTGACGTGTGCATGTTGGTGATGGTTGTGAAAATGTGGGAGTTGATGATTGTGATTGTGGAGGTGCTGTTGGTTGTGTTGGCCGCTTAGCTGGTCGGTCACTACAACAACTTCGCTCTTCATGTACACATCGCCTCCCAACTGGGTGCTGCTCGTGGTAGCTGTGGTAGATATTCCACCTGTTGGTGTGTGCATGTCGTAATAGTCCAAGCCAATGACGTCGTTGTCTATGGTAGGGAAACCAGTTCCCTGTCCCACAACACCAACATTCAAACTTGGTTCCATTGACCCACTGTTGCTATTGTTGTTGTTGTTGTTGTCGTTGTTGTTTATGTTGTTAGCGGTAGTAGTATTAGTGTTGCCATTTACACTACCACCGCTCATCGCTAGCATCTGGCTCTGACTCTTTAATTCGTTTATGCTGCTGTTTAACCACTTCAACCCATCCTCGTTACCACTCAACACGTGCCCGACACCGTTACCTCCTTCACCGGCAAAAGCCTGAAGTACCTGTTGCCCCTCACTGAAATCCTCACATATGCTCCATTGGTTAGAGTTTGTTTGTCCGGAGACAGGATCCTTTAGGAAGTTGACAGCGAATTTCGGTGAACTCGATAGTTGGATCTGCAATTTGAGGTTTGGAGGATCCAGGGCAGAGTCGTCATCTGAAGACGAGACTGAGACTGTTGATGCGCCGTGAGAGGATTTTTGAGTTTGATAGTTAATTAACGAACTGTTCAGGATGCTCAAGATAGGGTAGAATATTCTGAATAGGATCTTTTCGTTTTGGAAGACTCCCGAAAAGAAGTAATTCAATTCGTAATCTTTCTTCGATAGGATAATTAGTAGATCTGTCGAGCACATCAGGTTGTTAATTAGCTTTGGTGAAAGGTTGACCAATCCTGGTAGAATGTTGGGCTGTATGTATCCAGATTTGATTCTTTGCCAGTTTCCTATAGATATGGAGGTGCAATCGATCAAGCTATACTTTTCGTTGATTTCTATTGTGGGTCTGTTGTTGGAGGAGGTGTTGATGTTCTGTAGGTTGTTCAAATTTATCAGTTTTTCGATCTTTCTGGTCTTCGCTCTTCTGTTTTGGAACCAGATACGGACCGAACGTTCGCTCATGCCAGTCTTTACACTTATAGATTTCCGAATCGCCGTGTTGGGGTTCTGATTCTTGTTGAACTCGTTTATTAGCAACTGTAGGATCTCGCCCGAGGCTCTAGATCGACGAGGTTGGATTGTTTCGTCGTTGGCCTGTTGCTGGTACTCCTCATTTTCGTTCTCGTTCTCGTTCTCGTTCTCGTTGTCATTTTCATTTTCGTTTTCGTTATCATTCTCGTTCTCATCTTCGTTCTCGTTGTCATTCTCGTTCTCGTGGTCGTTATCGACCTCGACTTCGGTGGAAGAGAGTTGTGTGTACAACGGTTCCATAATTTCGGATTCACGGGGCGTCATCTTGATAGTCAATTGAGTACGGATGAGATGGATTGGTTAGGGGACCATGCTTCCTTCGGAGACGGTTTGAGTGCTTGTCTTGCGTATTGAGATGACCTACTTTCTGGCACCCAAGTCCAACCCGCCCTGTGTCTCTTTTTGCACACATGGCTTGTCTGCCATTTCTGCCTTCTGTGTGCGCAACCGTTTTTTCTTTGTCATCACGTGACTTATGTGGTGCGGGGTGTGGCAGTGCCAACGGTTATTTCCTAATTACGATGCTACGTTATATGGTCAATTGCCGTCTCTAATACTTACTCATCATCACAAGCATTTTAACTGCAATTGAGTACGGCCGTCAATTAACTTTAACAACAGGGCTAATTCAATTCCATTCATTCATTCATTCATTCACATAAATAAACAGTTGGTACAAAAGAACAGGAGAAAAAAAAACCTATAACTTGCTATTATCAAAAGTGTAAACGTAGTATTGAACCTTCAAAGCGCCATTTTCTCTAATAAATCTACCCTTACCGATGTAGTTGATTTCTTCCAACCACTTGAATTCGGAAACGGAGTCATCAAAGCTGAACTTAGGGTGGCAGGTGACGTAACCTTCGTCGTATCCCATGGTGCTGGCTTGCTTACCCACAACTTCACCGACTTTGTCCTTAAATTGGACAACACCGGAATAGTGGACAAAGGCCTTGGTGGCGCCTTCGACGTCCAAGTACAAGTTACAACTCAAGTGACCAACTGCAGGGTTAGCAGCGTCGAAAGAGATGTCATCTGAACCGAAGGCAACTTTGAATTCGAATGGTTTGGATTCGTCCAAAGATTTAACGTAACCGGACGTGACTTGGACGTTTGTGAGGGAGTTTGTCTTTGTGGAGAAGATCTGTTGAGGTTCGTTGGCGTCCAAGTGGATGAACAATAGTGGTTTTAGGGCTGGGTGTTGCACTGCGGACATATTTAAAGAGGAGCGATCGATATTAGGTTTGATGAAGGGACGAAAGTAAAGAGGAAAAGGAATTGGGTGGATATAAGATAAAAAGCAAGAAAGAAGGAGTTCCAAGATTAAAATATAATTGAAAAGAGTCCCAAAGGAGAGCAGGAAGACACACCACTATTTATAACAGACGGGAACGGAGGTTGACTGACTGATGGCAGCTGACTGGAGAACACGGGGTGAAGAAACCCCGCCAGCGGCCGGCCCCCGGGCCCTCTGCTCCTTCTTGGCTGCTCCGGCAGGCGTTGTTCTGGCCGTGCAATCTGCCCTGCACGCTAATAAACTCTCGTGGTTTCGATGTTCCTCACTCATCATGATTCATGAGCGCACGGGCCAATATGCGACTCTCAGCAAGTCCGGCAGGACGTCCTATAAATATATATAAACAATATATATATATATATATATATATATATGTTGGTCTTAAAAATTATAAATTTTGACAACTTTAAAATTTGTATCTCTACAATAAACGTTGTTCCCGAAAGATCCTGTTGAAATAAGTAAAGGGCAGTCTGTGTGAGCAAAGCGGAGATTCGAGAAATGGCATGGCAGCTTGTAGCCTACGCTGCCCCTATGCCTGTGTGGGGGAGGGACATCATGATTCATGGGGTGGCCGCCGCCCAACTGGAGCTCTGGAGCTCTGGAATCCATTCACCAGTGTCCACCGCGGTGCCATGCAAAGTGAACTGCCGTCCGGGGATTGGGAAGCGACGCGTCGGTTATCGGCAGCCATGCCGTTCTCGATCTGTAATACTGAACTCTAAAAATCTCGTGACTATAATTATTCTTGTAGATTCTTAATAAAAGCTGTTGGTCATTGGTATCATGTAAAATGTAAAACAATTGGTGTTTGAATTAGTTTTCATAACAATTGGGTCTTATTTCACTTTTTGAACAGCTAGCTCAAACAATCAATCTACCTCACCATATATCGCCTCTCTGTATATACCAAAAACTCTGTTTCAAATAAATATAGATAAATATATATATATATATATATATATATATATATAAATGTATAAAAGCTATCAATAAATAAATAATGCATTATAACTTTGGTGGGTTCCTTCTAATTCTTTCCCATGCAGATCCACCAGTCTCGTCTTTACTTTCCTCCACCTTATCTTCAAACGGATCGTCATAACTGATTCCACTATCACTCTTCACTCCACCATCTTTGGTTTCAGAACCTTTAACATCATCTTGCAATGGGTGTTCAGTATGACGGACCCTGTCCCATGCAGAAGTGTACTCTTGTCTTACCTTGCTGCCATTTTTACGAACATCATCCTTGTCAACTCTTTGCGGAGAGTCAAGTATCGAATCGTCGTAGCCTTCCACGTCAACGTCAGTCAAATCAGCCAAATCTTTAAATGCCACACAATTTGAGAGCAATTCAGCCAAATTTTTCGAATCCTTTGGGTTCTTCAACCGAGAATCAACGTTCTTCGAACTAGCCTCAAAATATCTCGACCAGAACAAATCAAACATGAAAACATCAGGTATGGCATGTCTGATCTTGTAAACTCGGCTACCTGAACCGTTAACCGTGTCGAAATCCTCCTCCAATCTTCCGATGAAGTACGGGGTTAAGATCGACGAACCTACAGATAGTGTCAAGAATCCAGTCCCCAGCGGAACGAACGGGTTGATCATCTTCTTTGACTTGACGTAGAATATAACTGGAGCCACCAATCCAGCTACAAACGATAAACTCGTCATGTTTGTGAAGATGTTTAACTTCTTGGAGTAAAAATTGAACAATAACAACCTCTCATCGTCACTCAAGTTGGATTCCAACTTGTAAAACTTGCTCGAGTTCTGCTGGATTTTCAAAAAGAATGGATCTCTGGGATCCGTAGGGTTTATCGGAACTTCCGCTTTCAATTGATCCGTCATGATGGTAATTGTCAATAGGTCTCAGGAGTAAAGGGTAAAGAGGCAGGCAAGCAAGCAATCTTAAGAAGAGCACCACCAAACCTAATTCTTTACTTGGGCCCTCACCAAAACGACGTGCTCTCGGGAATCGGGATTTGATCAGCTTAGAAGTTAGGACTTCGTTCCGTGTATGCGGGTCGATCGGCCCAACTGGATGCTCCTTAAACTTAAACTCTATTTTATAAGTTTCGTAGCAATTAATGCTAACAATATTTTAAGAATGGATTGATCTAAAAAATACTTGTGTTAAACCTCTATTATCACAAACCACTATCAGGCACAAAAAAAATTTAAAACACATATAGGTAAAAAATTTTAAAAAAAATTAATAATAATGCAAAAAAGAGCTAGCACCGGCTGGTTTCGATCCAGCGACATCAGGGTTATGAGCCCTGCGCGCTTCCACTGCGCCACGGTGCTAATTTTTATTAAATTTTGAAGGTTTATCATTTTAAGCTTGAGACACAATTTTCCAAATGTTTATTGAAATTTTGGGCAATATTGGCGTTCTCACACCATAAATCAACTTTATAATAAGGTTTTTACTAATTACACATTACTTAAGTACTGCTGAAAGTGTTAAATTTGTTATTTCACCATTTTATCAGAAATTGAAGCAAAACAAATGAAATTTGGTGAATCCACCAAAAGCTCTTGAGATCCAATTAGGATAAGTGAAGATGATATGTGGCGTATTAATTTAGTTAATTGTTATATACTATAGTCATTTCCCTAATGAGACGACTGCTCACTTCATAGGGTTAGGCTTATTTTTAAATAACCTCGTCGAGAATAAATTATTATTATTATATTATTATAGATCCCCAGGTATTGCAACTATTGTGTAACACAGATTCTGATACGCAAATAGGCCACCGTAACCAGCAATACCGAGATTTACCATTCCCAGACCGATTCAGCCTACTATCGCTGACACAGAGCGCTTGACAAAGTCAGATTCATCTCCAACCTCAGGGACTGGAATACTGTTAACGAAATCGATGACTTCTGAATAACTAACGACGTCTACCATCTCTTAACGAACCAAAGAAGTAGGGCTATGATGATGAGGATGAGTAGTTTAAATGATATGTCTAAAGTGAAAATATGATGTTGTTGGGGGATTGCGTCCTGTTGTTGTTGGATAATTGCATCCATAATAAACTTTTTTTTTTAGATTTAAGATAATCTTGTTTGATACTAAAAGAAAAATTCTTTGTCCCAATTCAAGAAGAGGAGAGGAAAAAGGAGGCCTATTTATATAATTTTACATGTACTAAAAATTTGAAACATCATATGGACCCCCTTAGTTTGTGGCCAGTCTATATAAGACTATGATGATTCATGTAAGTTGTAACCTCTGAGTCCAGTACAAAGTGCGCCACGTTCCGACCGCGACGACTATAGTGAACGTGCAGTAAATTGGACCTATAGGAGCTGTATACGGCTTAAACTGCAGCACCTGCAGCATCTGGTATCTAACAGGTGAAGGGCTTCGGGCGCATTCAAACAATGCAATATATACTATATGTTATACTATATAGTACGCATGGTTAAAACATGTGTGGGAACGGGTGCACTGAAAATTATCCGAGTGATTTTTATCTGAAACTTCAGAGGTGAGGTTTCGTATCTCCCTAACATTGTGAAATCTATCAATCTTTCTTCGGCATTAAAATTACACTATATATATATATATAGCTTATCCTCTTTAAAGTTTGTATTATATAATATTATAAATATATATACATCTCAAAGAAAAAGAGTATAATAGCATGTGCCTTTTGTTTAACCTCCTCAGACCACTAAGTGCGATTATATGAGGTTTATAAACAAAACGCAAACAGGCCAGTTCGGCTTTTCAAGGTTTTCAAGGGTTTCAATATGTGAAAATCGGTGTTAACGTATATTCCTGCAGATCTTCACAAGAAAAAAAATAGTATAACGGCCTTTGAGAGGTTGTTCGTTATAATGTATAAATTTATATTACAACTTAATTTTACTATTGTGTAAATTGAATCGATTGGAGATAGATCGATCATACCATTTGCAATCTCAATTACAAGCTAAAGAGCCTCTGAAACAGAAATGATTAGAACACGTCTTTTAAGTTGTCACCAAACCTCATAGCGCTTCTTTTGGAAGAAGTGTCCTACATCTTTGAATAAATTACTGGTCCGGGATTGGCTAACTTCTTTTCACAAATTTATATATATATATATATATATATTAAGATGAGAGAATACGCGTCCCAGATAATGAAAGGCTTGGTTGGGAAGCCTACTTGTTTTAGAACGAGTGGCTTGCTCATTCCCCGCAGATGATTAATATGCAGATCAAAATTGATAAGATTGATCGATGTAAATGGTAAGTGTTGCGAGAAGCAGCAGTAAACCTACATCTATATATATTGTGCGTTAAAGAAACACAAAATGATCTCATCTTTCTGTATACAATGTATAATATATATATATATAATTTATAAAATTTATATATAATATAAGAGAACACGAGAACCTTAAGAAAACCATATGTTTCAATAGGGCATCGATGCTGTAGCTTGATCAATAATTTGAAATATATATATATTTAAGTTAAACAGCGCTTGGCTATACACTTTGCTTGGTTTCCGATCTATATGGATCTATAAGCAATTAATATTAATTTAAATTTTATAGATCAATTCTCGTACTCATGGTTGTTGCTATATTATATTGCCGAATGTGCAGGCAGTTAGTTAATAAAATCACATTTGAACGGCATGGCGGTTGTATGGCTGTAGCACATGTGTTATATTGCAGATTGTTTATATTACATCGACGATCACGGCAAAGCAATTTGCACGCTCCCGTTTCCCAGTGCCCCAGTGCCCAGACCACTGCCAAGTGCCAAGTGCCAAGTGGATGAAAACAATTTTATATAATGTATATATTGCAGTTATCGCCGGAGAGCTGCCGATTCCTATAATTTATAAATATATATATATATATATATATAATATATATAACTATATGCCCGCAATGCCCAACGGTCAGCTACTGACAAGGATTCACCTCCAACATCCGGATTCAGGATTGGTACAGAAACTACCGAACTCAATAAGTCGTTGAACCGACGTTGGGATCGTGATAGGAGGAAATCGCCCACTCGCAATTCCCTACTGTCCCTCGTGACACTCTGTATATATTTACGATAATCATGGAACAACACTACCTGTATATAACTCTTGAGAATAGAAGGAGAGTATCACATTATAGGATCTATACCGTTATTGAAGTACATTGAAGTAATAGTAAAGATCTACTTTAGAGAGAAGTATAAACCCCCACAGCTACCGATCTCAGGCCGTCACAGCCTCACAGGCTCCACTGTTTCATACTGCAGCGTATATATATATATATTATAGCTTGGGCATGCAGCAGGGGAAAAGGGCTGGCTGGCTGGTTGACACTGGACAGATCTCCAGTCTTGCACGCCATGTGGGCAGTGGGCAGTGGGCAGTGGGCAATGGGCACTCGCGCACGTCCGCGGATGCTCATGATATCTCATATAATATATAAATTTATATATATATAGCTCAAGACGATAACAGCCAAACTGCAATATATAGATCGACACATGTATTATGGAAAATCCAATATATCAATTGTTATCCCTCCCTCCCAATGTCCAACCCTTGAGAACTGAGTCTGTCAACCCCATGCCCCCCTTGAAACCTGTTATGAATTAGAACCTGCCTCTGCGGCTCCCAATTACATAAGAATTCCACAAAACAGTACCACTGAACTTTTCCCCGGCTTCTTTCAACACTTTAGTTCTCCTTGGAAAGCAGTCGATCTGGATTACTTTTCACTATATATATAATTTTGGATTTTTGAGAGCAAAAGGTAAAAGTTTTGATGTTTTCTGAAAAGAAAATGTAAAGGAAATAATGTTAGCAGATGAAATCAAATAGATAAGACAGACGTAAGCCGATCAACACTTTTTCCTCCAAAATGGACGTTTTTTTTTAATGTCGATCCGAGAGATCAGGCCAACTAATCGCCTTAGGTGACCTTCCAGAAGCTAATGAAAAGAATCAAATTTTCAAAAAGAAAGAAAAAAACAGTAATTCTCCACGGCAGGTAAAGGGAAGTACAGGCCAATATCTGAAAACTGTATGCTATACAGAGGAGAGTAAGTAGTATATATATATATATGGATTGTAGCTGAACTGCATTCTCTGATAAATAGGATACCAACTCCGGGATTCATGATTTATTATTATTATTATTATTATTATTATTATTATAAGCCAAACTGCATATACATAGGGGTTTTTTGATCAAGAATAAATATATATATACATACATATATATATATATATATATATAATTATTATTTTTCAATGTGGATTTGGAGAAGACGCAAGACTATACAGAGGTTGGCAGGAACAACAAGGTATTATCCCATTAGGTGATCGCGATAATTCACTAATGTCAGGAATGAGTGCATACAGAAGAAACAATGCCCTGATATTGGTCTAGAGAATATTAGACAATCAACCAAGCAGGAGGAGGGAAACAACCTAAGCAATGTACCTGTACGCATCACCGGCTGGCGTCCGTTCAATGTACCCATCTGCAATCAACGACTCCACCGGACCTTTTAAGAACTTCAGAACGTCTTTCGTTCCTTCCAACCTCTCCAAATCGATGTTGTTCTCTTGCAAGTACAACAGCAGCAACGACATCAGCTGTTCGTGTTGCACGGAGGATGGGGATCCTTTCAACGTACGAACGATGAAAGCGGACAACCTCAACTTCAACATCTCATCGAAGCTTCTGCTGTTCCCGTAGGCTATCGACGACGTCGACATATCCTGTGTGGTCAACCGTACGGTTCTCTTCTGATGTTTGAAATGCTTGTTTATGATGAACTTCCCGTTCGGTTTGTCCTTGGTTGTGAGCAGTGGGAACTTGCCTGAAGTGAGAGCTTTCAAGGTATCCTTTAAGAAAGGTGTCTCCATGCCCGTTATGCGTTTTATGTCGTTAAAAGTCAACTCGTCTGCTGATTCAAAAGAGAGCAGTACCGCGGCTTGGTAGACTGTGCAATCGACGGATTTCAAAGAGGACTCATCGTCTTCGTCGAAAAGGATGTCGATCACGACTCTTTGGAAGTGGAGCTTCCATTCTAGGCTTCGTGGATGCATGCCCGTATAGAATTCTTCGTACGATCTGGTCAAGTCCTGTAGTTGTTTGGGCAAGATGACTTTCCGGTTCTGTGGTGGTTGTGGCCAGTGCTGTGGGTCCACGCAGAAGATCATTGGTTCGATACTGGATTTCAACTTCAGTTGCCGTTGGAACTGTCTCAATACTGAATGAGATTTGGTTATGTCGGATACCATCTGTATTAGCTGGTCGGTGTAGTCGGTTCCAAAGATTTTTCTCAAGTATTGGAGGATATCGAGCTCGACTTTCAACACGGTGTTTTCTTCGTCTGCATCGTTGCTGTTGCTGTTGCTGTTGCTTGGCGACAGTGGGAAAGAGTTGCCCCTCAACAACCTCAGTGATAGTTGGATCTGGTACCTATCAAAGAGTTGGAACCTCCTATCGGGTATCATTTCGATGATCGTGATGACGTTCTTCATGAACACGGGGATGGTTTCTTGGTCAGATGATGCAGTGGCTTTTGCCATGTCGGCCATCTGTCTTTTGGATGGTTTGATCTTGGACATGAAGTTGTCAATGTACCTCAACAACTTATCGCAGATCATCGACGGTGCCGGTCCGATCTCCATGATCGCCTGCACGAAACTCTCCTTGACTTTCTTCTTCACTTCTGCAAGGTCACGGAGCGGATGAAAGACCACTTCATCAGTGTCCGACTTCAACTTACAGAGTGAGGTAATCACCTGTGTCGACTTGGCGGCATCGTTGGAAGCCATAACTTCTGTTAGGATCAATTTAACTTGCTTCTTGATTCGCTCGCCAAAGTACCCGACAAACTTATCGAAATTCCAATCCGGGTTGTTGTAGTACTTGTCGAACAAAATACTCAACTCTGGGAAGTGAAGTGAATGGTTTGCAAAGATCGGGTCCAAGACGTCAACGTTGTAGTCAAAGATAGGATCTCCCATGATACGGTAGAGGATACCCTCTGTGTCGAAGTTGGCCACCGGGTGGTAGGTCCCTAAAGACGTAGACACATCCCAAATGACCTTGTTGAGCTTGAAGCAGTTCTCCATGTATGTTTCCGGTGATTGCAACCACGTTCGTCTCTGTGCGTCCACCAACGCGTGGAACGATTTGTTGATGGCCGGTATCAACCTTATCTTGGAAGGTTTGGTGACGGATTTCTTGAAGAACCCGTGATGGTCGGAGTTTGTGCCTGGCTCGTTCAATTTTTCGATCTTGCCGATCAGGTCAAAGAATTTTTTGAGCGTATCTGATTGATGGAACGATTCGAAATGCAACGCGATGATGCGTGAAAGGTCGGATAGCAACTGTAGTCTGGTTTCACGTTCGTTGTTGTTGTTGTTGTTTAAAGCAAAATCCTTCTCCATGGCTTCTTCTGTTTCGTACACTGAGTAGATCAACGTTTCGCAGAAGAAGTTCGTGGCAAAGGGCACGAACTTCAACAACTTCTTGCCCTTCACCCGTAAAGTGGTGGAGTCGTCGATCATCATGAATATCAACCTTAGCCTGTACACGTTCTCCTGCCATAGGTTGAAGTACTCAATAAAGGACAACACCGTTAGAGGTTTCGATTTGATCATGGGGTAATAAAACTCTTCGAAAACGGCCTCGATCTTGTTGTAGATCTCCAAGACGTAGGCGGTGTCGTGCGTTCTTGCAATGTAGCCCACCAACGATTGCAAATAGCTTAGCGAGTTGGCAAGACTGGAAGTGAGCTCTCCTTTCAAAGTCCTTTCGATGGCGTCGTTTAGAAGTAGTTTAGCTTTGTCCCTGTACAAATCTTCTAAACTCTTGGCTTGCAACTCTGGTGTTGTGTTGGCTGCAGGCGATTTCGAACTTCTATCGTCCCCTATTTCTTCTTCTTCTTCATCGTCATCGTCGTCATCATCATCATAATCATCATCATCATCATCATCAGCAGACAGTACAGCATCAGTTTTCTTCTTCTTTTGCTTCTTCGTGTCGTCCACAAGAGTCGAATTTAGCCTCTGCCTCTTCTGAACTACTGGCTGTGAAGAAGACGTCGGGGTTGCAACGGGTGCAGACGGGGAGACTACCGTGTACACGTCGGGTATCAACGATGGAAAGAACAACGTAGTCACAGTCCTGTTCTCCTCTACCGACTCCATGTTCTGATGTACTAGTCAATTGAGTGGCAACATTTTCCTAGTGCGGTTGGATCAAGAGTAATATGGAGGAAGTCAAGATGATGATCCTACAAATTGTGTGACAAGGGGCCGCACGCGTGTGGAGGTGGAAACGAGGCTGTGTAGAGTCACCTTTTACTTCAACGTTTTGGTCACATAACACGTTAGGTCGAATGTTTTTAAAAGCATACGTAAATATATATATATATATAAATCAAGAAAAACATAATAAAACAGAACAGGAGAACAAAAAGTAATAACAAAATTCGTAAATAGATTACAGACACTAAAAGAGACAACATGGATAAGAGGGTAAACCGATCACATAAAAAAAAAAAAAAATTTTAAAACAATTTTTAGTCTTCTTTAGGGTTGAAGATATCCTGTGCAGCCAAAATCAACTCCTCTATGACTCTACACTGGACAGCCAACTCGTCCTTGGTCGTGAATTCCCCTCCTAACAAGTTGTTCCCCCAAACGATACTCAAGTTCTTGACACCCATTCTCACCTTGGCGATCTTGCTCAAGTTTGCAAAATGGAACAACAAGTCTCTCAACGTGAAGTAGTTGGCATCTGGCAACTCGAAAACGATCCTGTGCAACTGGATGTGCATCATCTCCGGATCCTCTATCGAACCAGCTTTGATGAACTGCGGAGACTGCTCGTGCGTAAGTAACGGATCCGGCAGCTCTGCAAAGAAGTTCTTCAACAACGATGCAATCATGAACACGTAGTCATCGCTCACGTTGTGCACGTCCGGTGGGTCCAAGAGTGACAAGTTTGTAGGGTCAGCATCGATTTGGGCCTTCAGTTCTTCGAGCTTGAGTTTGTTCGGCGAGGAACGGTAGATTCCTTCGGAGTTCACACCGTAGGTTTCGATGAGAGAAACGCAGTGTTTGACAAAGTACGGCACCATCTCTTCGTCGTGCGGCACATCTTCGATCGACCGCCCGAACAACTGGCCGCCAGTACCACCAGTTGAAGTGGTTATGGTGTTACTCGAGTGTGAGTTCGTGAACCCGTTAGATGATGGTTGCTGCTCTTGTGGAGTAGGGTCCGAGTACTGTGGGGCCTCACCCAAGGATCTAGGTCCTGTGAGAGGAGCTGGCGATCTTGCTGGGTCTAAAGTGGAGTACGATGGTGGAGTGACGTGTGGCTGTTGTGCTGCCGCTATTGCTCCTCCTCCTCCTCCTCCTACCGTGGATGCAGTTGCGATTGCAGGTATGGATGTGGATGTGGATGTGGATGTTGGTATGGTGGTGGCAGCAGTAGCAGAAGGGGTATATGTTGGTGGCACCACGGTGGATGGACTGGCATTGTGGTTGATGTTGTTGTTAGAGGCAGTGGATGAACTGGAAGCCACTCTGGAGTTTGTAGATGTAGTAGGATTGGACACTATTCTGTTTGCTGATCTGGTTTTGGCTGGTGTGGACGAACCACCAAACAAAAGGTGTTTTTCGTACTGGATCGGCACAAAGGAGGACTTGGTTTCGATTCTGGAGCCACGCAAGTAGTTATACAAGCATTTCTCAACGTCCACTGCAGACGAGACGGTTCTCATCGAGGAATGGTTGCCACCCAAGGGGCTAATCTGGTTACCCATTCCGATGATCAAGGATTCGTTGTAGGCAGCATATTTCTGTAGTTGCAATTGCAGGGCGTTATCTATTTCTAAAATGAGATCTTTCAATTTCTGCGAGATTTTCGGTCTGTGTATCTTGATCAACTCATTCTTCATCCTTTGTGAAGCGTAAGCTTTGGCACTGTAGTCCTGATCGGCCACCTGGATCTTCTTGATTAGCTCCTCTTCTTGTTGTGAACCTGTCTTTCTACCTTGCAAAGTGATTTTTTTCTGGGATTGATCGGTGTTTCTCAATTTTTCAAGGTCAGAACAAAGCGAGTAGTAACGGTTTTTCGACTTTTCTGCATGACTGATTGCATCCTGAACTTCTTTCTCTCTACGTTGGCCATCGTCTTTGGTTTGTTTTCTGATCCTTGTGAAGTTGGCAGACAAGGAAGTCAACTCGTCATGCATCTTTTCCAAGGCCTTTATGTAGGGTGTTCTAACGTCTGCTACTATCCTGTCATCAAAGGAGATGATGCGATCTAGGGACTCAATGAACGAACCTTTAGTCACCTTTGTGTTTGACTTGATGGAGTTTTTACAATTTGTTAGCGCTCGCTTCATGTCTCTCATGTAACTCTCCTCGTAGTTGTGTTTTCTCTTCAGGAACTGCACGAATTCGTCGGTGGCTTTGATGGACTGCTTCAACCTTGCCAATAGCAATTCCAAACTTGAGTCTGAGTTCAATATGGAGATGATTTTGGCGTCATTTAGCAAGTCGATGCTGGAGTTGATGGCTGGTGTTGCAGTTGTGGTGGTTGTAGTTGGTGCAATGGTGTTGGTGTTGGTGTTGCTGGAAGTTAGAGTTGCAGCAGTGGAGGTGTCTGTGACGGGCGTGGAGCCGGATAGAGAACCTCCGTCCAGATCTGTTGAATTAGACGTGGTATCCGGTGACATTATTTCTGTGATTTGGTATAAGGCAAAGCGGATTGATCGTCTATAAGCGGTTAAATTCTCTTCTTTTGTTG